>JAYRBW010035404.1:0-11946 GCA_036023295.1 Invenusta paracnida | reverse complement strand
AAGCTCCACCAAATGGCTGGCTCCAATTTGAGAATGATCTACGCCTCATGAATGTACCGCAATATATTGTGAGGGCCAACAAACAGGTAATGCCAAGTACGCCACCAGAGGGGTAATCACCGGAGGGGTGATTACTCGACTACTCGCCGCAATATGAGGCCGCAGCTATGCTGACCTCTTGGCCTGCAAGGAAGAAAGAAAGCAGAAACCCTAGAAGAGCCTCGACTACTCGCCGCAATATGAGGCCGCAGCTATGCTGACCTCTTGGCCTGCAAAGATAAAAAAGGCAATGAAGATTCGCTGTGAGAGTTTCCAAGAAGATAATGAATCGATTGCTGTTCATCCCGTTTTCTTGAAGATTGTGCAGTACTGCACCATTTATGTTACTGACGGCGAAGATCATCGTTAAATTTCTTATATTTGTCTTTCCCCGACTACTCGTACTGCCCTCTGATACCGATAAGCAGTAATTCCAACGGAATTATAATTTCTGAGGCCACAATTATTTCTATTATTAATATATTATAATATACAAAAATAATGTATCTAATCATATGTTTTGTGTTTTTTATAAAATGTAATGTACAGAAAATAGAATGAATTACTAATATACCCATTTATGTGCAATTTATCTACCAATAATACAATTGGATTATTTATTATAATATACTAAATATATATATAGCTTGGTTTAAGTATATAACATTTGATTACTTATTTTCAAATATATTGTCAATGAACTAAAAATTTAATTTTATATTTGATGTACGTAAATTGCTGACCACTAAAATTTTTGAATTCATATTTGATGTATGTACATAATTATGTTCGTTTTAATTTGATATTCATCCAAATTTAATCGGAATATATGTTTTGAATATATATATATTTAAAACAATATAGACTTCTATATATACATTATAAGAATAAAACATATCTTGAGCAGAAATAAATTCATGTATTCGCTTCATGTACAAAACAAAAACAAAACAAATGTTAATTACAATCAAATAATGAACAATCATACAACAACTCCAAGGTTAAAACAACAAATATTATAATCAAAAGGAAAACTGAGTAAAATAAAGAGTCTCGATTAGTGCAAGAATATAATATAGGTACATATGGGAATTGATTTCTTCACTGAAAACAAAGGTACTCATTAAAATGTCAATCCATACTGAAAGTAATTCAGTTAGTGTACTGTGCATTTAAATCTATTTCACAGTTGTTTACAATTATGATGACTTGCATGTGTGATAACATATTTAATTTTATCGCAGAAGATATTTGTGACTTTACATAAAATGTTATTTTACTTCCTATATTTTGTTATTTTCAAATATCACGTACATATATAATGATAATATACATTTATACTGCATATTACATTACTATAAAAAACAAGTATAATAAGCAATAAAATAATAAGTGTGCACAAATAATCGGTTATATATGTATATATGAATGGGCAATTAAAGGGTTGAAGTGTTCTTGTGTATTCTTTTAAATGATTGAAGTTGTAAACTTAATAAACTGTCTTCTTCGTATACAATAAATTGGCATCGCATGTAATGTGTCCGAAAACTACAAATTATCTCATAATGTACCAGAGTACCACTAATACTGAATTGTATACGAGTTGACTGACAATAATGTGTCCCTTAAAGCTTATGAAAATTAGTTAATTTAAATCTAAATTTTGTTCTTTAGATTTGTATATAATTCTTTACAAACTAAACATTTAAATTGTCAAACATGACAAGAAATTGTTTCAAAAGATCAGCATTGAACAAACTAATCGTAATTTCTATAGGCCGTGACAATATTTCTTATTATCTCTAAGATAATCATAACAGATACTGGACTGTATTCTCGAAGCGTTTCTAATTTAATAACGTGATTAACTTAGTGTCCAACTTACTAGTTCGTCCGCGATTCTCGAAACAAATATTAGTTAGAAGTCACTAAAACGTAATTAATAATAATTACAGATATTAAAATCGAAGGTCTTTTAAAGTCAAAGATAATATAAGAATGTATATATGTATGTACATTCATATATAATCTTTGGTTGGAAGTGGCGTTTGACTTAAACATATGAAAATCCTGCCTTTTGAAATCAATATTATTACTGGGTAAAATTCAGAATTAATTAAATATCAAATGTTTTATCAAATAGACTGGATTTTGGACTCGCTTTGGTGTGCATATGCCTTTGCATACTAGTTGATGTAAATTTATCGAATAAATATTTAGTAGACATTACAAATCCGCCAGCGTATGTATACCCATTTTGAATAATACTAAGAAAATTAAAGAAGGGTCAATGAATTGCAAATTATTTAGACAATTTAGTTGAGAGCAGAAGCAAATAATGTTGCGGGAATAGAGAACTAAAATTAGTAGTAGCGCAATTATTGAGTAGAGTAACGTGTTTTGACCTACTTTAGTATTCAACTCTTCAATAACTAGGTATAAGTAATGCTTCAAGAATACGGGCCACTCATCTTTATTCGCAAGCAGATATATACTTAGACAATCACGTCGAATGCTTCACGTGATGATCTTGGTGAAGAGGGAAGTGAAGTCAATATCGTCTCCCTGACTTCCCAATCTCTCCCATCGAATCCAGTTTAGTCGAATGATCAGGTCTGGAACGCAGCAGAATGTTCATCTTTAATTTTAATATGCACATGGATTTTTAAAAATAAATTTATGTAATTTCTAAACATAGCCATTCTGTGTTTTTAGCTTTTTTTAAATAGAACCACTCTATGTGCCTGCCTTATTAATAAATGTCACTATATATAAATACCAAATATTTAATAAAAAAATAATAAAGGCAAAAATTGTAACTAAACATTATAATCATTTATACTTATTTGATGAAAGTTCGGTTACTGCTCTTCTAATTGTTCAGACTGCCCTACAAATACTTGAAACATTTTTATAAAAGAGAGGTAATACAGATAGTATAAATGTTGAGCAAATAAAAAGAATGTCAATGATATGTTAATCTGTATTTCATATACTTTTCCTATTCCAAATTACTCAAAATTAAAGGGCAGCACATAAAATTTATCTACGTATACTCAAATTTCACTTTGAACATATTATAAACAACACAAAAAAGTGTTCTGTAAAAATATTTATAGGTAACAAATTATGAAGTATATTTATCTAAGAATTACAATGAACACATCGGCACAATAACACTATAAGAATCGAAACTCTTTTTAAACCCATAAGTGTTATCAGAGACTTCTCGGCAGATATGTGTCCGTATATATCGCATGTCATGTATAGTAATGGCTTTTAACCAAGTTCCAGGTTTGACCTATACATTCAAGTTATATGTTTGGCAGACTGTTTGTCACATATAATGTGTTATATTTTGTGCATCGCATTCGCAGTTTATACGATCGTACTTCGTGCTAGAAATAATTTTCAATCTGTTCTCATTGGAAAATGTTTTGTTAATCACGTAGGTAATAAATCACGAAATAAAGCTATGGATAATAATTCTTAAATAGAGTAACATAGGAACACATTAAAACATTATATTTGGTTAGATAATTACAATAATCAGTCAGCTATCTCCATAATCATTTTCTGTATGTAATTTATTTGACTAGTAATTTGAAGCACACTATTCCAACTCACTCGACAGAATAATCAAGCATTTCACCTCTAATTCCTTTCCGCTCAGACCTATGCACACCGGAAACAGCGCGAAATAAAGTTGAAGGCATTAAATCCTATGAATCAAAAGCAACGCAGAGCATCGAAAATCGATGATGAAAATTCTCAATTCTACGCGCGACAAAAATCGATATTAACAACGGCGCGCTGACGAGGTTAGTGTTCACCAAAAGTTATGATGTCTACTTTAAGCAAGTGATGTTTACAGTGATACTAGGTAGTTAATTTGAGTTAATTAACTATTGAGTGAAAACTAATTTATCAAATGTATGTCGTAATTTGACCTTATAACCTTAAAATTGCCCAGAGCTTACAGGCGAAGAAGAGGGACTCATATCAGTGTACTATCCCCGTTCTTTTCTGTTTATGTGTAGATTTTCTGCAGAGAGAGTATCGATTTTTGTTTCGCTGTGACACGTTCGGTGTAGACTGGATTTTGGACTCGCTTTGGTGTGCCTTTACTCCTAGACCTCAACAGTCATTCTCAGAGATTAGTACAATTTCTTCTGATTCCCCAAGCGTCATACTTTTACATTTAAACTAAATCATTAAATTTGATTCAAATTCGAAGCTTCCTCACAGCAGTCTAAAATACAATATTCCTATAGGGTGTTTCAGCTATTATGGCCGTTTTTAATGAGAAATTTGACATTTTTATACTTTCAATTTTTATTGTTAATTTAAATAATATCTATGTTATCAAATTATACTGTAGTGATAAAATGCAATGTATGATATTTATATCTTTAAATCTAAAATATAAATATTAAAAATATCAATGATTGTTATCCTAAAATCATTTTCATTTTATTTCCTGTACTTCATTCTTGAAGAATATGGATTTTGCTATTACAAAAAGAGATATAAATCTAATAATTGAAACATTTAAACGCAATAAAATGTCGGCAGTTGATGATCCCCTTAATATTAATACAGTTTGAGGTAACGCGTCTCTGAAGGAAGAACAAGACAAATTGCACATGAATTTAGTGAAGGTGTACAAGTTTGAAAAGAAAAGAAAATGGAAGTCGTAAATCAGTTGTTCGAATCAATCTCATACCATCTCATACCAATCCCCGCGGAGCAAGTAAATTCTGATCCACATTTTTGTTGTCGAAAATTAGCAGCTGAATATGATGTCAATCATCTGCTTATTTACCGAATAATTATTGAGGATCTCCTTTTGAAATCTGTTTCTGATCGATATGGGCCCCACGAATTGATCCAGGCGATGAAGGACAACCGCGTGCGTTGTAGCAAAGAGCTTATTCGGTCTGCTGGGACAAGACATATCAAAAGCGTACAGTACATACAGACAAGAAGTGGTTTTATTCAAGACCAATGGGGTGCCCTTCAAAATGAACTTCCTGGATTACTCCAGGGGGCGACAAACCCACTATCCCCAGACGATCGCCAATGGACAAGAAATTCATGATGATTATCGCTTTGAATTTCGAGGGCCTCAATTTTTACAATGTTTTGGAACAAGCCGAAACTGTTAACTCTGTCAAATACATGTCATTCCTAGATGATTCATTTGCTTCCTTTTCGACATACGAATTGTGCCAGATGCGCAATGCTGTTCTTTGGGAAAATGCTGTGATACAGCACGACAATGCGGGTCCCCATGTGTCTCAGGTGACAATGCACTACATCGAATCAAAAAAGCCATTCTTCTTTCACAAGTGCCCTATTCACCAGACAAAAATATTCTGGACCGTTTTCTATTCCCCAAACTGCAGATGGAACGGAGCGAGATTACCTTCGATGATCGAGATAATTCTCTTCGTGCTTTACTAGATGTCGCGCTTCAGAAGTTGACACCGAGGATGATGAATAAGCAGTATAACAAGTTGGTCGAGTATTGCCAAGGGTTCACCAACAAGGGTGGTGGTTATTTGTAATTGCTGTTTTTATATTTCCTGTTGTAAATTTGCAATGTATATATGTACATACTTTATTTGTTGTTAATAGTAAACGGTTTTTGTCAAAATTTCCTTTAAAAACGGCCATAATAGATGAACACCCTATACTACCGCACCGTCGCTCAAAATAACATACAACACCATTGGAGAATACACGAGGATTCAACAGGCAGCCATAATCACACATGCATACCTTGGAACAGTGTCCGAGATAATAGCTGAATGAATAATAGAATAATACAGAAATAGAAAGTTTTATTATTCAAATCTTAAATGAAGGTATTCGTAGCCCTTCTTCTTCCTACAAAGGCCTTCTTCTAACACTATACTCTTTGTGCCTGCGCACTCACCGCTCGTAAACCAGGGCAAACAGTTGCGAGAACTTGTCTGCAGCTGTGTAGCGATGAAGTGAGCGGGATTTCTTGAAAGAGGGTCACTCAGCAGATCCCGCAGTAGAGCGATGTAGGCGATCGTTAGTCGAAGTGTATCGATCTTTGAGAGGCGTCGTTCGTAAGGAAAGGTGGGAACACAAGTGCGAAGCTCCTATCGGGAGAAAATAGAGTGAACACTGAGCTCTTACAACTTTTAGTTTTGTTTAAAAGAATCATTTATTTTGTAATGCTGGCTATTAAAAGCAATATATCGATTATTATGTACGAAATATATAAATTCGAAAGTTCACAAAATGCTCATATAAATGCTAAACTTCTTGTTGTGGTAAATATACTCGGCCTTATTAAATCTAAATAATAATCCGCAAAATACGATAACCGGTTTGATATAGCAATGAACATGTTTTGGAGACTTGATAACTTAGTTTGTGAAATGTAAACGAATCTTCATGAGTTTATAAAGACTGTCGATTCGATTGAAGATGAAATCTAAGAGCCACAGAAAGAAGCTATTCCACAAGCAATAGCAAAATACATTGCAACCTATTTGGATTTAGACCTTTTTGAAGGTAATACTAAAAACAACTGTAAATATTGATTTACGAACAGTACTGAATCACAGTTGTCTAACTATTGAAAGAACCAATTTGATTAATCCACTTCATAATATCGTATTTAGGAATTCAAGTGGCTGAATTATTTCGGAATGAAATAAGAAATTTTGTTTCCTCGGTGATTTTTATATAGTGCATATCAATGTTTTTTATAAGTTTGTGTTAACTAAGAAATTTAAACTATTGTTTATTATGTTTCATGAAGGGAAGTTTTGACAACATTGTCCGCAATATAACTTGTGCGGTTATTATTAGGTATATGCAGGTATATGCAGGTATATGCAGGTAATTGAACGGCTACTTATATTAAATTTTCTCCACCTATGTCTCTGCTATCTACTGAATGTTATTTTAATTATGAATATCATTTCTTTTTAAGCAAGATAATATATTAGTTTAATTTAATATTCTAGGAGTCTTTTAACCGGAGTTTAAATTAAATAATTACATTGATATTGATAGAATACAACTCTTATAATACACGCATGTACCTACACACATATATACTGTATAATGCGAGATTGAATATTACATAACCTAATTTTAAAAAGCAACATGATGAATAGAAACAAGTATTGTTTACTTGTAAAAATAAAAAACAAAAGCCACAATTAAAGGAAAGTTTATAAAAAAACAAAAACCGTCAAGCTTTCGCCGTTCAACTAGAAGGCATAATCATGGAATGAATAGTTTTACAATTACAATTAAGATAATAATTTTGAAAATAAATCGCCAGCTAATCATAGATTGACACATTAAAAACAGATTTCAGGCAAATCATAAATAAAGACAGCTATCTATGAAAATATTTAAATAAATGGATATGCTAAAGAACAAATAATTATTACTAATTAGTTAGCATCAAAAGCAGCAATAAATTTAAAATATGTATACCTACACTGACCAATGGAAAGCCAACACAATAAACAGAATGTTAAATGTGTACCTACTACCTATAACAATAATATTTAGCAAAAGAAAAATAATGGTTTATTAGGTACATATGAAAGATACACCTCTAAAAAAAGTAATAAAGGATAATTACAAAAAACAATAAAGAAATATGCACAAAAGATATGTACGCACAACACGGAAGCAACTAAATAATAGAATCAATTAAGAAGTTTACTTAGATTAGTTATTGGGTGTTTTATACTTAAATAAACTTTGTTTCTATTGTAGGAGTCAGCTACTTAACTACTTATTTAATTATAGTCTAGTATATTTACTGAAATTAAAAAAATAATAATCATTCTAAATAAATCATCATTATATATACCTAATGCATTTTAAAATAAACAAAAATGTCCATAATTAATAAATTATAACAACACATCATAATTATTAATTAGTTAATTAACAATCATAACAAAATATATATACATTAAAAAAAGTTCTGCCCGAATCAGTAACAACTTAGGCGAAAAATAAGTAAATAACATTTTCTAAGCTGTTTCGTATGGGGTAAAAATAGAATCCTTCAGAAAGTAGTATTTTTTAACTTGCGCTTGGCAGTGAGCCTGCAGCACTAAAACAGATTCCATAATTGCCTTGATCCGGTATTTTAATTTGTTCGACTTTCGTACTTCTGATATGGAGAATGGCATCCAACAATTTAACTCTATGACGCTCCGCGCATTGTTCAATTGATGTTTTTGGTACTTTGGTAAATGGTAAATTGATGTTAATTTAGTTAGTAATATAAAGGAGAAGAGCAAACTCAGTCACGTGACCTCCCCTCTCCCCCCCAAAAAAAACTATGTTTAATTACTCTATAATTCACCCTGTATCATTCGAGATTGAATATTACGTAACCTAATTTGAAGCAAAATACTTTGTAATGTATTTATATAGCAACTCTATGTTATATAAGCCATACGCGTTTAAATTTAGAATAAACATACCGTTTTTACGTATTCCAATTACATATGCGGAGAAATCAGATAACATCTACGAGTCAGCTACAAAACTATTTAAAAGCTTTGCGAGCCGATACGTAAATGTTTTAAATTAACATTTCAAATCAAGATATTATTTAAAAAAGTAATTTGTTCGATTTATTCATCTAGACTATTATATAATATTACCCGCAATTATACATAAGTATATTCAAGGAATTTCCTAGCGATTTGGAGACACTCGTCAAGTTAGTTGGAGCGCTTTTTAAATTTCATCCTTAATCCAATATATATGGATTTTTCTTTTAACATTAATACGTAAATAATTGGGGCATTACGTAAATACAATAATACACATACTGTTAATGTATTGAAATATATATTAAAACTAATAGAGTTGTAAAAACTTCCATGTTGTGGAAAATGTTTGCTTAAGCCAAGTCTATTCTCAGTTTAAGAATAAAGGTATAATTTGTAATGTCTTCAAGCGCGCAATGTCAAACAAATTCCATGATCAATAAGTAGACTTTGTGTAATCTATACATACACAAATATACTTTATACATACTCTTATATTAATCATACCTTAGACTCCACTTTAATAATTCAGAGAAAGATACGGGAATAATTAATTTATTGATCCAGCTTGGAGCTGTAAATTATTTCGACAAAGTAATTAAACATATCTCACCTCAAATGCTGAATTGATGCTCAACATTCGCTTCCGTTCGCGTACGTTGGCTATGACCCTTGTCGGACCCTCCTCCAAACAGGTGAAGTTGACCCCATCACCTCCCACCCCGGAAGCTGATGACCCAGGCGGAATATTCCCAGCTAACGACCGAGGGGACGGTGATGACATGGCAATCGGTTGCAGGTGTTGGTAGTCATGGTAGTCATTGTTAGTAACACCTGATGCTGCCGGATTGAAGGGTTCATAGAACTGATTCTCATCCCAACAGAACGCACCAGTGAAGTCCATCCGAGCTGTGTTTCTGCTTGATTGTGAGAATCTCTGAGTAATAATATTTATTAAGACATCGTCAAGCCAACTTCGTTGTTTATATTTAATTTAATAGAAAGAGAGAGAGAGAGAGAGAAAATATTTTTACCGGTATATATAGGTGCTATCCTTTTCAATTAATGTCGTTGACCATAAATAATTCCTCTTCCTATTTTTCTTTTAAACTCAAGTGAGTGAACTAATTATACCGCAGTGCCTTCAGTTACGATATTAGCAGCTGAAGCCACTGCATACTGTCTTCATAGTATGATTATAGTGAGGTGCTGCAGTTGACAAGGCTAGAAATAAGATTTGGGCTGGACCTGGTTATTTCTTTCTCTGGAGTGGTTTGAGGGCAAATTGATGTGTAGGGAGAGGGGGGGGAGAGAACACTTAATGCTGTCATCAGATAGTTGGGTGAGCCACTTACTGCCTCGGGGCTAAGTGTCAACTAGTCGTCCATCTCAACTGGTCAGACCTATTCACTACACTCGATAGGATATAGCAGTCATCTACACAGACAACTGATATGCTCTTTATTTTTTTCAACATATTGCCAGACATTTTTTCGCGTTCATCATTGCTCCGACGTATTATAATCTTCCAATTTGTGGACTCAGGATTTAATTTATTCTAACATTCAAAATGAGTAAATAAAAGATTTCCTCGTATATCCCGTTTCTATGTAGATAACATTTTATAGATAAATGTATAACTAAGTTTGTGTTTGAACGTATTATAATATCTTCAGAAATATATATGTGTTAACGAAAGCTTTAATAATAAATGCCGTTTTTTCAATGACGCCCCCAACATGTTGCGGTAATATTTAATAACAACAATTGAGTTTGAAGTTGTATTTATTTATTTACCAACTGTTCCATAAAACTATGAACAGTTATAGAGTATATATATAATTAAAGATGATGTAATTAAAGTGTGGATTCATTTTAAAATTGAGATAAACCTCGAAGCATATAACAAAATATAATTTAGATGAAGAATTGTTATATTTAATAAACAAAAAGGAAAAGTAATAAATATACTGATCTTCTAAATTTTATTTTACTTTCTATCTACTTACTATCTATCTATTTATTACAATATTTTGTCTTCACTTCTTGACTTATATCGTGTTGCGTTTTGGAGCGCTGCATGCCCCCCTAAACAGATGAACGTAGAATGAAAAAGCTTTTTTAATAAATTGCGTATAGATTTCTTGAAATCTTTGAAATTCTAATTTGAGTACTGATTAGTTTCATGAAATAAATAATGAAGTAGGTACAAACAATAAGTGTTTATGCAGTAAATATTTGAAAATACGTATTAAAATTTTTATTAATTAAAAATATCTTGACTTATTTTTCTGACAAATATTTTCGATCAGTTTTAAATAGAATATACCATAAAAACAGGTTGGTTTAACTAAACATGCTACTGGTCTGTTAGCTTATATAAAACAGGGATCTATAAAGTAAAGTAAAGTGAAATAACTGTTTATATTTTCACAAATATATCATATTTAATTCTACCTAACTGCATCAAACATGTTCCATTTTAGTATTGGTGTGCTCGTAACACCTTATTATGTAAACCTCTATGCGGAGTAAAAATGTATTTTGTATTATATTATCGTTCATGATTAGTGAAAGTAACGAAAATAGTACCATTTTAATTACTTACACTTGTAACTATAGCAACCGGGGTAAATTTCGAACTACTTTTGCGGGTACCATGTCTTAATAAAGTGTCATAATACCAGGCTTAAACTAATCAATCGATTATAATAATTATTAGCTCAATGCTGCAGCGCAGATCAGTTTGTTGAAGTCAGGGGTATGTACCGGCTTTAGGTAGCAAGTTCGAACCCCGTACATCTCCTGGCTTTAACAAACTGATTGACGCTGCAACATTGAGCTACAATTAATTAATGAAATTATCGATTGATTAGTTTAAGCCTATGCATGGCGACTAATTAATGAATAATTGTATTCTTATAAATATATAATTGTCCGAACTCTGGAATAAATATTGGAGTGTAGTTTGGAGTGCGTAATACTTTTACCATCTCGTATATTACAATCTTTCTATAGATTTATCAATGCATGCATTTGCATTATTAAAACATTAAAGCATCCGTTTTTATAAAACCAAACTTCAAAATTCAACAATGTGTAAAAATAATATTTAATATAATTTTACATATATTATTTGAAACAAAATATTTCATGTGCTTTACATGTAAAGAATTTATTTTATAAGTAAACTTCATATACTAAAGATACGGATTATAAAAGTGTTAACGCGTGTAGCTCCACTTTTTCCTGAGTAATATGGCTGTGCGATTTTGGACACCCCCTCCCCCACCCCTCTCCCTCCCCTCCCCCACCCCTCTCCCTCCCCATCCCT
>JAYRBW010035393.1:0-11948 GCA_036023295.1 Invenusta paracnida | reverse complement strand
AATGTTATGTTACACACATAGGTACAGATATACATATATCTAGATGTATTATAAGTATAAAAATTGAAAAATGATAAAGAAAAAGCGGAGGTAGGAGCTAAAGAAAAGAATTAAATTTCATTCTCCAAAACTTGGAGAGTTCTCATTAATATTTAGCTAATTGTTTCCGCACATTTCCTTTGTCTATTTCTACTAAACATACCTATAATTCTATATCGACTAACATATCTTTATGCGTATTACATAAGCATCCCATAATGCGCCTAACACGTGCGATAAAATTATTTAAAAAACTTGCGTTGTATCCGCATATATGAAATATATGAACGTTTAATATATTATACGTGAAGTTTTCTAACATAAATGCAATAATGAACATTTATTTGCCTATATATATATATGAAATGCTGCTGTTCGTATAAATAGATACTAAACATGTTAAGTTAAAAAACTATGAGTGACTGATGTCTTGTTAACATATTGAGGAGGCAAATACTATGTATTTATAGATTAAATAAACTTGTAACGTTTCAATTATGAGAGAATTTTACATCAGTTATTGAATAAGTCCTTGGAAGTACTAAATAGAGAAGAGAGTATTATTATTATTATTATTATTATTATTATTACATATATATATAATCGAGCTGGAACACATAATGTTTATTTGAAACTGCTATTATTAGAAAGGTATGTATATAATATATACACATAAGTTGAATAAATCGAAATATAACAACAAGTTAACTGATTTAACAACACAGAAAACGGACAGTTTAAGAAATGTCGCTTCAGTAAAAAAAGACCTTGTACATAATTATATAATCACCGAACAGGTTTAGTAAAGGGAACCGAATAGGTTGTATGTAACTATATAAACATGTTAAAGGGGCACAGTAAATGTATTATATAAAGGGCCTCGGAGTACATATTGTACCTATACATGGATCTAAGATATAATGTGTATACAAATAAATGTTATGGTCATATTTTCCGATATTTTATACCGGTGAAAAACGGCATTAATATAAATACATCAATCTTTTTCATCAATTTTTAGATGTATATGTTTCAAAACAATATTTTTAATCCATATGTATAAGTTGCTCTGTACAGATATACAGTCTATATACTGTTATGTATAATGTATAATATATAATTCAGGAAATGCACTGATACAAATTGTGTCATATATATATAATATATTAATGTACACGTATGTATTAAAACAAAAGTTAAATTTCTCGTGTAACCTGAACAAACGGTGGTGCGCAACTTGTAAAAATAATTGAAACAAGATACCTTAATGTGTGTGTATTGTTTAGGTAATATGGGGCTGTTATCAATATATGTATCTCTTGAAATTTTCAGCAATATGAACTTGTAAGGTAACCAATAATAATAGAAATGTACACAAATTATATTATACAAGTTATACAGAGTTAAATTGTGATATGTAACATTAATGGTACATTGTTAAAAGAGGCAAACGTATATAGTATATCATATATTATTCGCTATCGGATTTGAACATATAGATATGTATCGTGTCACTTGTGTTACAGAGTTATACTAATATACATTACATAGCATTATTAAATAAAAAGACACAAAGTCAGAGATTTTGTGCCTGAAGGTGCTTCGAAAATTGTTATTATTTTATGTATAAATCAAAATACAACGTTTGTCTAATTTTTATTTCAAAGTTTGTACGTTCCGTGGAGAGCTTAAAGATAAATATACAAGACAATGTGTTTTTAAGTGCGCATTATTCCTCACTGAACTGGTGCAAAAAGTGGTCCGAGAGTTATCGATTAATTATAAGTACTGCACAATATAAATAATTTAAGCGGCGCATTAATATAATAAGTATAATACAAACTCTTTCTTTGGTATATATAACTAACTATATGCATTTGTGGTCAGTGACATATTTGTCGAACCAATACTACTTTCTCAAAGAAACGTTGTGGACACAAACAAATAAATATCTTGAAGTAAATTATATATTGTAGAACAGTAAATAAATATTTATAACTAAGTTATCTAGGAAGGTAGGTAGAGTTTCGGAAGGGGTTTTAATTTTAATTTAATATACATATTGCTAGTGCGTATTTTTGAGATGATATAATATTGTGTTTATGCTGGGAATCAGAAATGCCTCAGACACGGAATCAAAACAGCCTCTAAACTAACTCGAAATTTCAAGAGGTAGATGTACAATATGTCTGTCTGTCTGTCTATCTGTAGAGTGTCTATTCGAAGTATTGCAGCAGTAATTGTGAAAGAATATAGAGAACGAGACTAGAGCTTGGACCCATTACACTGTTTAACTCGTCTTCAAGGTCTCACACCCTGTATCACTGTTTTCCGGCTTAACTATGGATGGGAAGAGAGAAGTGATGGGCTGAGAAAGTGGAGGCGTAGAAGAGGGGGCAGGTGTCTTCTGAGTAGACGATGAAAGCAGTCCCAGACTCTTGGTCTTGCCCGGTCGAGATGTGACCTTGCGGGCTGGACTGCCATTGGCTCCTGGTGTAGAAGCGGTTCCTCCGGACTCAGAGGAGCCGTTGTTGTGCCAGGCGACTGTCTTGAAGACGCCGGATTGGAGGACTAGCCGACCCTATGGTGTCAGAAGAAAGCGAGGTAGGCGGGTTAGTAGTACCAAATATTGGTATCTGAGTCACAGTGGAATAGTGCTGTGAATTAGATAATAACATTAATTATCCAATCGGAAGTCAGTATTTGCACAGCAACAGTCAAGTTACTCCATAAGAAAAGAACCAAAATCAATTAATTTGAATTTTAAAATAGGTATGGCGTTTTTTTGTTACAAATTTAGAACATATATTTCGTTACATTTTGAACGACTGGAAAAAATAGTCAAAGTAATTATTCTTAGAAAACATGTCATTTTCAAGACATCTAAGTATGTAATTCAATGAAAATTAACATGTACGTTACTCCTAATGATTATTATCATAAGTTGATAAAACAGCAGTCAAAATCTACTCATTTAACCAGAAAGAAGGGGGAAATAAAAAGAGAGAAAGAAAGGTTAACTATACAACAAGATGACTAACAAACAAAGGTGGCACCAAAGGTAGAAGAATGGCTGCTTCTGTATAGAAGAGTAAAAAACATCCTAGAGTAATTTACAATACAGCAAAAATAAAAACAAATACGTAAGGTGGAAGAGAATGCTAGAAATCAACCAAGCTATACTTGCAGGCCTAGGAAATTATTAAAAACTCTATTTATTAAAACTGACTATTATTAATACATATGTAATAATTTCATTATTTTAAGCAAAAATAAATATTAAGTCAAAATAAAGAAGAATCAAAATGAACTTGCGAGCATATATAGCGAACAAAACACCCCTTTATTATTAGAATACAACAATAATTTCACACAGACATTAAAGGCCTTTTCAAGTAATTAATAAGTTTATTCATTTTCAAAGCAGATTAATAAAAATGAAAGGTCTTAAATAATGAACTAAAAAGAAATTCGAGGTATATTAATAATGTTTTTACTTTGAAGAAAAAAAAGCTTTTTCAATAATTAAATTTGTAATGTAATTGTTTTTTGTCTCTGACCTTTTCAAAGAACTCAAAAAACAAAAAAAAACTAGAAGAGTTGAATAAAGGATGCCTTTCGACGCAGGACGTCAACTGACCTGCAGCAACGGCTTAACATAACGGCGGCGGGCATTGATGAACCAATTGTTGACGGTCGTCCTAGACAACCCAGTCTCCACTGCAAGTCGAAGCTTCTCCTCTTCAGAAGGATAGGGTTCCCTCAAATGGTCCACCAGCCAGTTGAAGAGCTTCTTCCGAGCGGGGAAGGGCAGGTTGGTCCGCGTGAGGCCCACAGCTCGCCGAATGTTGTACATGCCCGGCTCCTCGAGACTATCCATACCATCGGATTTGATACTGTTCAGCTCGGCTTTGAAGAAGTCGTTGCTAGAGTCGTTACCCCCACTGCCGGCTGGTGAGAGGGTCTCTGAGCAGGACAGATCTGTTCGTTGAGTAAAGGAGAAAGGGGAGGGGATATTTAGATAAGTTAGTAATGTTATAAAAATTCTCAATAATAATAAAGTCTGTCAAAATTCTTTCTATTCAAACCCTCTCTAAAATATATATATATATATACACAAGGAAGAGCTTAAATATGCCACCAAAAATCAATCCAATCGATCAAAAAATATTTTTGGTTTAAAGAAAGTAGTATATTATAACATTTGACTGTAAAGACTAATTTTTTAACTAAATATTTCCTAAAAACGAAAACGGTATAATTTAATAAATTAATTTATTAGTAAAATTGTATATTTGAACGAACTAAAAATAATGCCGGAATTGGGATTCAAACCCACGCCTATGCAATTTAGACTGCGAGAACGTAGCGCCTTATAGACCACAAGGCCATCCTGAATCGATTAAAAACGGATTACTCGAAAAACAAATTTTAAAAGTAGATAGTATGCGTGGATGGCAATTAGAAGATAATCGTAAAACCACTAACTTACCAAACTTATTATATTGCATAACTTTAATTAGGTCTAACACTTTCATTTAGACATGACATACTTTACTTTAGACAAATTAATTTGTAATAATAGTTCAATAGTTCAATATGACACAACAATATTATTATCATCAAGAAAATATTTATAATCATAAATGAAGTACCTGTTCTACAAGTACAGAAAAACTATAATAGTATAGCTATATGTGATTTTTGCAGTTCTTAATGGTCTGTAATCACTATTTAAGTAAATATATGAATCATGTAACATGGTTAAAATTTCGTTATAATAAAACTATTATTGATTATTTTATCAAAACTGATTATTAAAGTTTTCCAACTAATATAATTGTAAAACTTTATAATCTAGATATAAAATATATTGATCACAAAGTAAGAAACGCATACGTATATTATTCTTTATTCTATGATATTGATTATATTATGCAGAACACATGCTTAGCTGAATATAAAATGCCATTATTTGCTATAATTTCCAATATATTCAATGTACTTAATTATTTATAAAGATAATAGAAACTAATTAAACTTGGCCTACATATATAGTAAAAAATACAGCGTGCTGTATATAACAATTAAGACACATATTTATATGTGACATCACGTTTAATATTGGTACTATTATTTCAGATCAATAAACCAGTATAATTAAATAAAAGTCATGTATTAATTATACTACAAATATATTGATGAAAAAAAAGTGTGCATTTTTTAAGGCTTAAATATTAATTAATTCTTATTTCTGATTTTTTTTATTTTGTGGATAAAAATCAGAACACGAAATGTAAGAAAAAATGAAAGAAATACCAAATAAGTATAAACAAAAAGCAAAACCACAATAGCTACACATATTAGTAGTATAATGCATATTTTAACTCAATATTGTTATTGAGGATTTAGTTAAATAAGTAACGTAAGCTGTACAGTAAAATGTCAATTTATACGCAAATTTAATCAATATAAAATGCAATCTCAAAAACAGTCTATAACAATAACGTTATTAATTATAGCAACGAACAAATAGTTATATTAAACATTATTACAAGGCACAGTTAATAAAAAATAATCATTTATCAATAAACAAATTATGCTTGCTTTTGAAAATGATATATGCCTGTCTAAAAATAAATACATATACGAATGGATTTATTAGTTATATTATTAATACCAAATAAAAGCCAACATAATAAAATTCATGAAGTATATGTATTATTTCTTTCCTGACGATTTCCACACTAGAACGAAACTTGTCAAAATATACCTCATGAATTTTATTATCTTGGCCTTTATTTGGTTTTATACAAAAATTTCTATTATACAATACATTATTAATAATTACATAAAATTAAACTAAACATATTAAGTTAGATTTGATTCAAGGTGTTGTATAATCAAAAGATGAAATATTAAAGATACAACAGGAAACAGAAATATGTCAATTCTAAAATTGACCGGAAGAAAACAAATCACACTTAGCGGCTTCTGGTAAAGGTCAATTTCAACTTGACCTTTACAGGAATATAACTGTTTTTAAGTAGTACATGACATGGCAGTATAGTGTGATTTAATAATAAAATAAAAAGAGGCACATATAAAATACAATTAATTATATCTATTACCCATTATATAAAGTGTAGACATTAATCAGGGTAGTATCATTTGAATCATTTTGCGACAGGTTGTCTGCTGTATTATATAGGGTACGATTAGATATTACGTATAATTAATGTATTCACCAATTATATCTATACCTGCCAGGATAAATGGCTAAATTTGTCCATTATAGCCAGAAAATAATTACATCTTATGTCGCCAAGATGGCTACCGCTATCGCTCTAAATGCCTGTCTTCCATGGCTTAATAATGTCGCAAACTGTCAGTTGGCTACAAGTTTACTGATATACTAAGGCGAGGATGAGGCTATTTAACAAACATAGGGTGAGGTATCCATCGGTATCTTAACATGAACATCTATCCGTCATTATACTAACTTGGCTGAGGAATCAATTGCTTGTCAGCAAAGGTCGAAGATATACATTTGTACATAATTACATAATATATAGTCACTCACATATATCTTTATAGTTGGTTGTTATAGCAATTGCATTAATACACATACCATACTGCTGCTAATGAATTTACAGTATAAAAGGCTCCGAAACTATCGCACGACCAAAGTAAAATATATGTATATCCTTATAATTTTCGATGATTTAATGATAGGTATCCTGATTTTCGCTTGCGTATAGTGCAGTGTACGGCGTATATATTATAACTAGGAGCCATCTATTAGATTGCGTCGTACAACGTTCTTTAGCTATAATTAGCCAACATCTCCAAAGATTATATTATAACCAAATGTTTGTGTCAATTACTACTGACTGAGTGGTCGGAAAAAATGATTTTCCTAGCAGCATACCTTATAATAAGCATACCTATCCTAAATTACATTTTATATATACACACACAGACACAAACATATGCGTCTAATATGTTGGACGACAAATGCATCTGAACAACGAGTATATAATAAAGTAGGCGGCAGTGGTAGTCAAATTGACTGTTCAACATTTTGGCTGCCTCCTCTGCCTCCTTGGCTGTCTTGTCTTTTACGTCAGATCAGGTAGAGGTGTACATCCGGTGTAACCAAATACATATACATGTGAACATTTTCTTACATATAACCTAGCTATACCGTATATCAAACCCCATCCCCTGTACCCCACCCAAACAACATGATTCGAATACTTTTCGATAAAGAAACTTCCCTTTTTGTAAAAATACAGCCGGGCGGTTCGGCCTTGTCAAGTTCTGTGACCGTCTAACTACTTTTAATAGACTTCTATTCTAACACAGATACTTGCACACCGTTATTCCATACAGGTGACATACATTGAGGTCGAAATCGGCATAATATACACATATGTACATCCATCTAATGGAATACACAGAGAAAATATATGCCACATTTTCTAAAGCACCTCATACATATACCTAAAATATGCAAAGCAGTGTATGAAAATCAATTAGCTTAATAAAAAACGTAAATTACAGAAGCAAATTTTTAAGGAAGTAAGGCTGATTACATTTGGTTGTAAATTGTCTAGGCAATCAAGCTATAACTCAGTAATAGCATGAACACTTGTTTTATAGTTTTATACGTGTATTTGTGCTCACAATTGTAGACATAGTATATTATATAGTCTACTAACATAAACGACGGCGATATACAGAGGCGAAGTTAACTTTCATAGCAGATACTGGATGTTGTATCAATATATAATATTCAAATGATTTTAACTACATAATTAATTATTGTGATGAATAATTATTATGCATTGTATATGATATTTGTTTATTGGTAATTACACTCAGGCTTAATAGGTATAGTAATAACTAGACAGATAGTACACACATGAATCTAAACACTCATACTGACGAAGTATGTAACATACACATTCTTTTACATGTAAAAAAATCTACTGTTTCAGTTCAAGATTATATAAGTTCTGAATTCAGATTTGTATTCAAATTTAAATTAATTAAAATCCCATATAGTTTAGTTTAAAAAGAACAATGAAAACCATATTTTTAAGACTGTTTATTAAGCCAATAAAAAACTTCCTGTGTTATTCTAATTATTAATTATTACTAGTTGTAAGTTTGAGATGCAACGGAATAGTCGATGCAGTCAAAAACGATTAGATAGAGCACACACTACTATTAATAATAGCCCATAGTAGTAAATTGTATGAATATTAAAATGTTACATTTATCTTGACTTATATTTCCATTCTAAATTTCTAAATTCTAACTATAGTTTGAGATTAAATTACATATTATATAATATATAACTTAACTTTAAAAATATATTTTTGAATATAATTTAAATATAAATGAATTCATTAAATTTAATACAAATTACCACATTTCACAAAAGTTACCGAAACGTCAACATTTTAACATTGTATTTGCTTAAGAAAAGAATTTGCAATCAATTTTAACCAAAAAAATACAATGAAAATTACAACATTGTGTGTTTAACTGTATTGAAGAATGAAAATTTAAACACTACACGAGTATTAATTCCACATCACAATTTGTATTATTTATTTTATCTTTAAGTAGGTATAGGTATAACATAATAATACCTGTACACATATTCACCGGTTTTCGTTAAAACATGCTTTATAGATAGTCATAATGCTCTATCGATTGGGCTGTACACTCATGCAAGTATATTGTAATCGCAATAATTTGAGCAAATAATTAGGTATTATATTATATTTAAAAAAAAACGTGTAAAATATCTATATACACCTGTTTGTCTACATAAATACATCAATGCATGTATCTACATGTATACAATAGACAATAGCAGTTTGGGTGTGTCAGCTATTAATTAGCACGATAGGTATACCTGGTCCTCTATTATTTCGTTGAATATAATTACTTCGTATTTGTGAGAAAAGTTTGGAAAAATTGATAATTAGTAAAAGCCACGACATTTGTGGGTGCTATACCTACAGATATAGGTACAATGCTCTCTTAGCGTGGCTTATATCTCATTTTTTCTATTATAGAAGATATATGGAAGATAGACATACGTGTAGGTACAGTAGAGTAAATTATGATATGATATGGGATGAAATAGAAGAGTTCGTGCAAGATTTCCACATCGATAGGTAACACAGGCATTGTTGCCATTGTGTTGGATAACAGTTGGAGTGAAAAACCACGTCTTTTATCAAAACGAAAAATGGAGGGAGAAGGAGGAGAAGAGGTAGCGGAGAAAGTAGAAAATTTGATGAAAAGATGCGGAAAAGAATGACAGGAGATCCTCAATAAGAATCGATGTCGATGCCTTGAGTTAGAAAGCATGGCGAATATCGCTTGTCAGTCGAGTCTATATTCTGTAGGCTTTAATATATATATATATATACAAGCAAACATAGATGAATAATACGTAGAAAAAGAACTGAAGAGGATATAACAAATATAAAGGTGTATTGTATATGCTTCTATATAAAGTATAGTCTTCGGGAGTAAATATGAAATTACGACATTGTTTTGCAGAAATCCATTTCTATATACCCAGGCAACAAAGACGATAGACGCTACAATATCACAGTTCTGCAGAGGGGAATGCATTGAGTATTATATTTGTGTATATATATGCCTACTTACTAAATGCATGTTTCTATGTATTCCAGTTATAATCTACAAAAAGGGGAGAAAAGACTAGAAGAATCCCCAAGCTAAGCTGTCCACTATGAAAGTAAGGAAGAAGAATAAGTCTTCTTCTGCTGCCTGCAAAACCTGGAATTATTGTCTTCTTTGCATCGATTCTCACCTCAATTATCGGCTCTGCCAACAGGTTTAGACCGATAACCATACTAATCAAACCAGTCAATCATATATTACATTGATGTGTTGGATGGATGCACGTATGTATACTCGAGTGTATATCTGTAAATTGGAGAAAACGATGATGCATTCAAGAGTGCTGTCAGTCATTCAATCATTGACATCAGATTCAATCTATTATAGGAATTACACAAATTGGAAATATTATATTCAATTCTATATATATAACTGCCAGAATACATTGTGGATGGAATTGTACTACTATACGTCTTAATATGTACATATATACATATGTATTATATAACATATAACATATCCTCAGTCCTCGTTTCATCCGATTCTCTTGAATGACATCGACAGTGAGTCGACTGACATACATACACATTGTGTGTGCATGATATAATGCATGTTTCACGAAAGTGGGAGAAAATAGGCAAAAAGCTGATTGCCTTGCCTGACTGCCAGAATAATACATTGTCTATCAAAGCTCTAGAACTTACAATAATTCACAACGAATATGTACAATATCACAAGTCGAGAGAGTGACAGTTAAATAGTGAGCTGACTGGTCAGTTGTTGGTCCATAAACTTATTTGCGATACTCTCTTTCGTTGGGGTCTAACACTGTGCAGTCCATTTCTACAGCGAAGGGGCTATCCGGTTAAGTAAACTTGCAAACCAAGGGGATGGCTTGGTCAACGCTCTTATAACGCTTGAGAGAGCTAGATGCGTGAAAGATTTTTATCGTTTGACTGACACTCATCACGCACGGTCCCCCATGCTTATTGTATAGTCTGTCCACTTGTGTTCATTTATTAAGTAAGCAAGCACCCTAGCTGCGTCCAGTCAAGCAAGCGCGTTATGGGCGTGCATATTATCATTGGCACTAGTAAACAGATTGGGAAATATTGCCCAACTTCGCTTTTCGCTATAATACTTACGAGTGTTTACTTTAGAATTATTTAATAAAAATGGAAATCTGTACACTGAGAAATTGAAGTCGGAAAAGATATACCCATGTCAGGACAAAATACCTAATTGAATAATTAAAACATCTTGATATAGAATCAACAGAGAGAAAGTGCTTTCAGAAATGCTTTATAGGTATATGTTACGTGATTTATTTTATATTTCTTATATGTATACTCTTAATACTCGTTATTAAACGGGAGGGCAGCTTGCTGTTATAATACGTTTAAGTTCTCTCGTATAAATGAATGATAAAATCTATATTGGCGAATATCACGCGTTCAATATCCTCGGTGTTAATAATTCAAATTTCGGTCATTCATATATTTTTAATGCGAACGTGTTTTATATTTATGGTTCTCTGAGATTGAAGAACGGGTGACAATGCTACATGAAGCGTCTGGCAGACGTTTGATAATATTGTTAACCTCCAGTATTATATTATATTGACTGAGCAAGAAGATAGTCGGTATGTTGAAGGTCGATTGCTTACACTTTGTCAAAGTGGGGACGGGGTAAGCTGGGAGGAGGGAAATGACTTCAAAAAAAGTCATAAATCCTGGTTTCTAATAAATGCCCGGCCAAGAGAACTGAACGAGAATAGTGTATTATAGATCTCACGTTGTGATCAATTCATTGTGTTAGCTGTGGCTCAAACTGGTAGAGATACTACCCCCTAACCCGACCTTCACGTCGCTGAATCGGTTGAATCTCCTGTGGTATATCAAGACGGAAAAACCAGCAGTTTGTCTGTTTCTCACTCTGTATGTGCGTGTGCAACAAAGAAACACCGCATTGCACCCCATGAGCTGAGCGGTGGTGGTAAAGTTGTGTTTATGTCGGTCTATCTATGTGTCCCTCTAACGAACCCTTCCAAAACCAAATGTATACATTGTTCTTATCTGTCTATCCGTATAATATAATACCAGCATGCCAGCTTCAAACAAATAGACCGCTCGTTCGCCAGCATTATTTTATAGTCAAACCGCCATGCCTAATAGCTTGTGCTCTCTGACTAATGTGACAACTAGACACCTTAGCGCCCCCACCCCCTCACTCCC
>JAYRBW010035382.1:0-11948 GCA_036023295.1 Invenusta paracnida | reverse complement strand
GCAGTTCTGCTTTTTTTTCTCCAACAGATGATTGCGACGGTGTAAGATGATCCCCTTCTTACTCCCACCTATTATTTAATACACTGCCTTACCATGGTAGGGTATTTGTACCTTGAGCGCACTGTTAGTAAGTATAACGATGTCTCAGCTCCCTCGTTGATACACATACCATACCGCCAGATACACTTTCAGACGTGTTGAATATCGCCATGTGCTCAGAATTTGTAGCTGCCAAATGTATGTTATATAACAGACTGCAACAAGTGAGCTGGAAATTGAATTCAGCCAAGATTTAGCATTGAGTCATGTGCTCGTTGTAATCAACATTTTTTCCGGATAAAAATAATTTAATATTTCATGTATGAAATCAAGCATATTATTTCGATATTTATTATTCGTTAAATATTAATTACAGTATTGTACTTCTACACTAAAATTCTCTAATTTCAAATGTTTAAAAGCATATTTATAAAAGTTTATATAACTAATTGCGAATGGAACTATTATTTAAATTTAATTTAACTATTCATTTCAACAATTTTTGTATTACTATATTTTCCATTATAAAATGCGCGTAATAATTGATAATAAACGTTTCCTAGCAAAAATGACTATTTCATTGTTTTTTTTTAATGATATAGGTATACCTATACATTGTTTCTTAAACTTATATTTTTCTTATAAGCATGCTATATGCTGTATTGAATTTTTATGCATGCTATAGAAACATGCTGTACAGTACTTTAATAACAAATTGACGTCTAGACTATGCTACACAGTAAACGGAGTTTAAAATAATTTACGATTCAATTCCTGTATTCTTATAGGTACAAGAAAATGGAGTTCTATTTTACACAGCACTGATAAAATATTGATATGATTTAAAAATCTCAGCCGTTATTATTGGTGGATTTTCTGATTTGAATTTAAACATCCCCGTACAATAAACTTATGTAATGAACACTATTACGACAAAATTTAATTATGCAACAAATTTCATCCATAATGTGTTGGACAACAGAATATATTATTAATTTCATTAAACAAATATTTGAAGCTGTAAACATTCCTCGAATTATTAATTTTTTTCATAAACTATTACGCGGCAATATTTTTTGTTTTCTAAAATAAAAGGATTATTTTTAAATTCAAAAGATGTAAGATGTAATATATTTTATTGTGTACTCAAAAAATACGTATACAGTATAATAGTGCTGACTGTACGCACAGTTCGCTGGGTCGGACGCAGCCCAAAACTATAAAATGGGCTCAAAATTAGAAACATATTTTTTCTTCAAACAAGTGTGGGCTATTTTGGCAATACAAACAGTAGGTATCTTTCATATTATGTACAAAATAGAATTTAGTGGCTGCGTAGGTTTAGCATACAGATAATACAGTAGACACGTAATTGATGGAGGGAATTCCCGATATTTGCAATACTTACAATAGTCGTGGGCTTGGGGAGTCTAGAAATACGATCAATTTATATAGTTATGAAAGCACTTGAATACTGGGATATTAAATATAGGCACCTGTTGTGTTAGTAAGCACTATTTAAGTGTCTTTTACTGTATTTTCAAAAGGGCAAAAAACATTACTTTTCAAAAGGGCTAATTGCTCGGTGAGCCTGGGTAACCCCCCTGGGTCCGCCACTGAACAAGACGAACCATGGATAGCTGTCATTTGAATACGTAAAATCCTGCATGGCAATACAGCATGAAAATGTTTTACAGCATAAAGTATAAATGAGACTTCAAATATAAATACGGTGTCATAAATACATTTAAATAGTACTGCTTTTTTGCTATATTATGTATATATATGCTGTACACTACCTACCTTATATACCTATATATATATAATATTAGCAATACCATTCTTAAGAAAAACACTTGCCAGTTGCGTGTTCTGTTTTGCATATCTTGGTGATGAATAATACTCATTGTAACAATGAAATTACCTTTTTTATTATGTTCAATCCATGAGTCATACTCCTTTCTCTGTAGCAATAGTACTTGCATACATGTAGTCTAAAAATGTTGCATTGTCTTACAGCCTTGTCACGGGACCGAGCTAGACTATAAACATCTAAAGCTGCTGATACTATCATGTGACATATAATACAATATCGTCTGTTTGATAAGTTACCAAAAAATTCTCACATAATTGAATTTTCTATCAGGCAAGTTGATGTATATTTGTAATCTTTAATGATTTTTTTAAGTAACATGCTAATTGAAATTAAGATGGAGAAAATAATTTAAAGAAATATATTGATGTTTTAGCTTAATTTTACATTTATCTAAAAATGATTTTTCAATTTTATAAATGTATTTTTTATGTACACATACATAATAAAATATATTACATTATACATCTTTTGTATTTAAAAATAATCCTTTTACCTTAGAAAACAAAAAATATTGCCGCGTATTAGATTATTAAAAAAATGTAATAATTCGAGGAATGTTTACAGCTTAAAATAATTTTTGGTGAAATTAATAATATATTTTGTAAACGTAACGTTTTTATAAGAAAAATAAATATAGGCTATAATTTATGTGGAAACATAATGAAAGAATGATGAGAAAACAATAATCAAATATCTGATTTAATTAATGCGGCCGATGTTAATTATAATGTAATCAAATTAGGTGAATCAAAATATAGAGATGTGTACTTTGCCCAATTATCGATATTAAAATGAACCTAAATTAAGCCAAATTGTATTGTATCTTATTAGTATAATCAGGTGGGTAATACACAAAATATATATTCTTACTCTTTGTTTAAAGTATCGAGGTGGAAAGTAGACTCTTGGTAAAAAACAAGACAATGTAGCAATCAACCAGCTTGCCTAATACTTCAGTAAACACGAGCAAACATGTATGTAATAATATGTTTGTACTGTTGGCCACATTGACAACATATATTATTATGCAGATATAATATCACATAATTTGTATTATGTATACCTATCCATATACCTTCTCTGTGGTATCTGTGACCGGTACAAAAGGGGATTTGACAGGTTTCTTTGAAATTGTCAAAAAGGGGGGGGGGCGGGGGTGTTTTATACTTTGAATCTAGGCATATATGTCATCTGAGCAGCTCACCATTGATGGAGTGTTACCTGACGTACTAGGTATGTAATGTGGGATCTCTTTGTTTGCAAGTGAAAAAGTCTGAACGCAAGTGTATGCCATATCACCTTCCTCCTCCTTGCTCCCCTTATTTCAGGAATGAGGATACTATTGGCCTCCTCTTAATAGTACACGTTAACCTCAGACTTACCATGAAACGCCCCTGTGCATCTCCCCTTGGCGGTACGGAGTAAACACTACAGAGAGATCATTCCTCGCGTCATTTCAAGCATTTATCCCCTCATTTTTCCTATCTGAAGAAACTGCCGAATGATCCTTTGTCCAGTGTGCACACTAAAAACATTTGCGGCAGTAAAAACATTCACTTTATGTCCTAATAAAATTTTGCTATACAAATATAGTACCCCACCCGCAAATAAAACTTTTTCTCAGTATCTCTCGCTGTATACATAAATACCTATGTATACAAATGCATAATTTCTCTTTGTTTAGTGCGGGTGGACTTCTAGGATTTTATGAGTACGCTTCGTCGAGCCCGCTGTAAAGATACTAAGCGCGACTGGTAACTGTAATAACCATAAATAATAATCATCGGAATTTTTGAACCCAACCCACCCTCATATGAGTTTTTTGGGCTCGGTGCGTCCTCAAAATTGCGTCGTGGGAACACAAGGAATGTGACAGGGTGCAGCTTGTTATTACTATTATTATACCTTCGATAAAGGAAAGCTCCACACATTATATTAGTGTGTGTACATAGAGACCGTTAAGGACACTCGATTCCTCTTATCTGGGAGGCAATGATTTAATACACTAACCCCTCGATAATGTGTATAATGATATAATTAAAGTTATAAAAGAGGTATGTCATCTTGCCTTTTTTCCCCGCCCGTCGCTAGGAGTAAAGCCTAAAATGTTCTCTTCTATTTTTTTAGGACAATGAACTATAAAAACTGTGCGCATGAAATATCGGTCAAACAGTTTTTTGAAGGACTCTTGAATATCCCTTTAACAAGTGCGCCGATAACAATGAGCAGTGTAATTTTTATAGATTTAAAGAGGAGGCGCCATCAAAATTTACTCAGAAGTTAAACAACATACAATATTATTAAGCTGTCTTTTTAAAATGCTTCCCTAAAATGTGTGACTAGGGTATGTATTTAGTTTTATATAACAGTCCTTCAAATGTGGTAGTAAATAAATACATGAAAAGGCATTAATTGTGTTGTATTTCTAATTTAGCAGATATATCATATATAAATTAATTCCAGTGCCGCAGGACTAGTTTCAATCCAAAACCTTAGATCAAACATTTTACCGAAGTGTTGAAAGTACAAATATTTACATACAAGTACATGCAAGTTCTAGACGTATCATTTAGCAAATTAAAATGAAAGGATCGTCCGTGCATTATATCTATAATAACACACATATATCCATGAATATTAATAACCCAACTGCAGTCGGAGATTATAAGATATATACAGTTCCGTCAAGAGGGGAGTGTTGTAAATTATAAACACTGAATGAGTGAGAGGTCAAAGCGAACCTGATGCATTGATAAACGATCAAAGAATGATCAAAGGAGTGGTCACTTTGAGGCTTATCACTCACTGACCACAACTTACTGAGAATTTGTGAGCAAGTGAGTCGAAAGTTAAAACTTTCCCAGTGTGTCCATGAGTATGCTTACTTGCTCCGATGTGGGGGATCATATTGTTTGTTTTGTTTCTATCTTACAGTTTTCCCTTCTATTTTATTTATGAAGTCCGCTTGGACAATTGCTGGAGTATATCCAGAATTGTGGCATTGTTCATGCAATGGAGGATGGGCTTACAGAGTAAAGTTAGCCAAAACTAATTGAGCAAGATAATTAAGGAAATTTAACATGAGAATAATTAACAGAGTTATATATTACATCAGAGATTACCATCATTTAGTTTTATATGTAGGTATAGTTTATATTTGGTGTATATAGTCTGCTTGTATATATTCCATTGTTTGCAGCATATAACTAGCTGAAAATAAATAGGAATGAAACTAGGAGTAGAAAATAATATTATTATACAAATATTATACATATATTTCTCACTAAATAGTAAAACAATTAGATATAATTCGAATTGAATTATTAAAGTTAAAATATAGTTCTTTGTCAATTTATTTGTTTTTCATTTTGCAAAGCGATTATTTTTTGGAAAAAAATAGTTAAAAATAGAGATTTTAGAATTATTTTCGTACATTATTATTATAGGTATGTATATATATATATATTCGCAATGAAACCGAATAAATGTTGTTCATATTATAAAGCCAATTTAAGAAGTATATATTATGAGTATCGAAGGCCATATAGGTATTTGGTTTCTAGTTATTTTGTATATTATGTATATAGTAATTGGCATGCTCATATATATATTAAGTATTCTGCGTTCGTACGAGGTAACTTGTAACGCACAGTAACGCTTTCATTAATATATTAACTAACTTATATAAATACGGTCAACTGCTGATATTACACAATATTGTTAAATGTAATTATTACACTTATACTATATAGCACTGTGTATTACATACACATATAGATATAAAATAGATACAAAATCCCTTTTTGTGACCCTTTATTTGCTGTATCATATGCAATAACACGTTGGGAGGTCTTGCAAGATATAAGATAATCCCATTTCCCAAGCCCACTATTCAGTCCCTCAACAACACTATACTCTCCTTTAGAAAATGACAACAGCTCATTTATTTTCTAAGCGAGAAGAGAGAGAACTTTCATATCAAAATCAGTTCTTCTGGAGTCTGACTGAATCCACCCCACCACCTAACCCTATACTACGAAATATGAGCTGCAATCCTTTTTAATGACACACCACGCATATTACTCTGAAACAAAAAAAAAGGGTAAACTTGATACACCCTCCCTGTTTCACTATTCGAAAAAATCTAGTTTACACTATTGTGGGGGTATGCGAGTTAGATAATATTTCATACTGTCTGCAGTTATTGCCTCGTAAAAAAAGGAGATTATTAGTTTATTGCTGTTTATTCAAAGGTGCTGCCTGTGTTTCACTGAGTTGCTAAACAAAGATAAACCTATAACCTACTGCTATATTAACTATGTACTTTTATCGTGACATTTATAGCGCATAAGGTACGTCTACATTTGATGTAAAAAAAGCTGATTTCATTGCATATTGACATTGTCGGTCACTACCTCAAATCATGAATAAAAATAAATTTAACTGAATTGCCGAAATATTAGAAGCTCTATAAAAAATAATTGGTCAACTTTCTCAGTAAATAATGGGTGTAAATTATTATGCTCATTCAGTAACAAGTATACTTCAAGCACTTCACGATAGAAAACTAATATTGTGGATTAAAAGGGATATATTGTAAATATAATTGCTAAATTGGGATGCTTTTCAAAATGGTACTCGAAATAAATTTATATTTTCTATCACAATGATGCAATCGGAAATTAAATTATTGCGAATGTAGAATTCCTTTGGATGTGAAAATATAACAAAACAGGCCTTGTGTGACAGCTATCATTTCACGATTACGTAATCAGATTGAATGTTTTCAATTCGACTGCAGTTAATTTATTGCGTTCTTTACATGAATCATGGCTGAGCTTATATAACATTAAACTGGATTTGTATATACATACATTAGATATATGTATAGACCAACATTATTTAAATATAATATATTCCACAGCTGAGTATGCCTAAATAGCTACATACATCATACATGCGTTGGAATGAACCTAACATTCAACACAGTGTAAATAATAAATTCTGTATTACCCTGTTTGAAAGTCTGCACTTATATAATATATATACATATATATAGATAATATATATGAGAAACGAATTTAATATTAAATAAACAGGCCAATTTATGTGGCGCCACTGTTTTAGGCCTACTATTTTAGTTACATGCTACTAAATGGATGATTACCTAACCGTTATTAATATTGTATTGCATTCTTAATCCAGTATTATTAACTTAGGGGTTGGCTGGCGCCTCCCTAAAGAAGTTAATATGCATTATATAAATTAAAGTATGTTTAGCTATACATAAGTCATTACAATTTATTTATACAGAGAAATATACATGTTATACTACGAACCTTAATACTGATAAATGCATAATACTTTCATGCAATAAAAAGGTGTTGCCTTCACTAATTAGGGTTTTATTCCAGTTTCAGTGGTGTTATTAGAGGATTTTTATTGCCTTATATGGCTGAGCATACCCTGTGCAATATCAACTCTTATCATTGTATACTATCAAAGGTCCAAATTATCTTTATAAGCGCTTCTCAAAAGATGATTTATAGGACTTCTGCCTAGTTTAAGAGAATTCCTATCAATATATATATATAGATATGTATATGTACAACTCAACACGGGCTAACTATCATATATTATAGCTTCAGACACAAAGTTACTTTGTCCCATGAAGAATTCTTCTGGCTCAAACTCTGAGCCGAGGATAATATGTATTAAACTTTGTAAGACCACTTGAAATTTGGAAGGTTGATTTTACAGGCGAGTAGGCCTGGTTATCAAAGTAAGTGCTCATTTTCGTTGCTACTTTGCAGGTATTCTAGAGCTTATTAGAATTATACCTGCTTATATGTATATTGACGCATAAACTAAACAAATGATAACAAATAGTTGATTGTTCTAGAATTACAGATAATACTGCGTTTGGTAGTGGAGCTAGTAAGATAGAAAATTGTATTTACACAAACAAGTGCTTACTTCAAAAGGCCACAAAAAGAATGTTGCAATATGCTTTTCAAACGGTTGCCATTTTTTGTGTTATCTAAAATGCATCCATAAATACACACACGTGAGTATATTTGGGTGTACGCACGACTTGTATATAAATGGGGTGAATGGAGGTAATACAAACATTTTCGTAATTTTTTTTCCGTTATAGGCAGTATGGGTGACGACTTTTTCCGCTGTATGAAATAGTTGTGCTGGTATGCAGTATTACTTTTACCCATGAGCACAATACATATATGTAGACATATTGGTCAATTAATTTATTGAAATATAACATTTTCTAAGTATCAAGTAGGTATATTATTGTATTGTATTTTATTTGCTTTATTCCACTGATATATAGTATGAAAAGTATGTACAGTAGTGCCATAAAAACAAAATCGTTGATAAAGAGCGCATTTATATTGCTGATAAACATGTTTTTCAGGCACATCTACATTGATATACATGTATATTTAATGTTTCTTATTACGATTATCAGCGTTATCAAATTTTACTCAGAATATTAAGAAATTGCTGTACCTACTTTGTATGAAGTTAATATTAAATGATTATGGAGTTAATTAACCTAGCTATTCGATTCCTCAGATTATTTCTGCGTTTAACTTTGCGACTGCGATGTAAAAATTGAGTGATTAAGTAAGTTTAATTTGTTTTCATCGTCTAAATAAACGTTTTTAGATGATATTATGCAGAATATGGATACTTTTATTTTAATGGAGCTATAGTGGAGCGATTAAACCAATTCATGGTGTCCACTGATATTTAAGAATTATTTTCCAGGATTTTATGACATTTTTAATTCAAGAAAGAGTAGGTGTAGGAATCCCATACAATAAGATGTATGTGAATATTTCATGTGCATCTATTAGTTAACTAGTATTGTCAGAGAAATAAATAAATGTTGAATGATAGTTTTTGAGATCATGTCTGCAAAACAATTCTCTTTGAAGATTTGAAATATAAGACAGACGTTTTTTTAACATGTTCAATTAAACTTCAAACACATTTTAACTATCATATTTGTTCAAGTATTTTTACAGTAAATATTACAGTGTGTAAGATTATTGGAAATTTTGATATGATAGTTAAACAAAGTTTTAACTATCATATTTGTTCAACTGTATATTACAGGAATGTAAGATTATTGGAAATTTTACTTAAAAAAAACACAAAAACAAAACCCATAATCCATTTACCAAACGATTCAAGCAATTAAATGCTTCAAGTGTTTTATTTAGTGATTTGCACATGATAGCCATGAATCATAGTCAGAAATCAGTGTAGGTTCATATTTACAGCGAAGATAAGCTAGCTGTACAACTACTGTAAAATGCAAACATAATTGACTTAAAACAAAGCAATATAGGGAAACAATATGGTAACCATAAACCCAACCTATAATGTCGAACACCAGTGAGCTCTAATTCGTGAAGAACCTCCCATTAAAAACAGAGGCCCATAATACTGGACCCATCCGCCCTCCCTTCCCCTGCTTATCAGGTTGAGCAAATATTAGAACACAATGGTAATAGTGCAATAGTGATACACTCAAGGCCCCCCCCCCCCCCAATAGTATAACAATGCTAGGGGGATATGGCTATCCGTTGCTTCAGCAGGGCGCTGATGATAGCTGGCATATTGATGCGACTTTTGGAACAGTTATAGGGGTCAAGTCTGTCTGACGCTGAAATGGTGTCTGGATGTGGGTGCTTACAACGGCAATGTTTGCTCTATCAATAAACGGCTCCTTTTCTTATCTCAACCCGATGGTTAAAGATTTTGAAATGCGGAAATTTCCGGCTTCGTTGGACAGTTTAATGTCGGAGTGGACTGGAAAAACGGTTCAGATAGACTAATAAATTACCTCACGAAGGAATTACAGTTGTTTGCGTTTATTTACATGCGTAGGTGACGAAACAGCTATGAATGAGTTAAAAGTACGTTACTAGTAAAGTACGCTGTGTATTTATTTAGTGGCATATATTTTACGTTAACCCTAGAGTAAAAAATGGTTGACCTCCACCATGAGAGACGTTTTATATACGTCGTGCCTATACGAAGATAAAGAGTTGCCCAAAATTGTCTGTCAGTGAAACTAGTGTGGAAAAGTCATTAATAATACTCGACTATGAACTTTTAGTTTTCTATTCAGCTGATTACGTAATAATCCTGAAAGTTTGTGGTGGATTATTTTGGGTGGGATTTTTGAAAGAGAAATAAAGCTATAATGAAGAAACTTTGTGTTGAAGATGAGGTTTCATTAAGCTTGACTTCGTGGTAGGTAAGTTTTAGTCTTTTATGAAGGAATGGGGGGGGGGGCTTACTGAAAGAATGTTAACTTCTTGAATGAACATTGACGTTGGGATTGTCTGACTAGCAAACAATTGAACTTTGATTTTACTGGACAATCGCGGGTTGACACTGCTAATTTCAACTCCCAGCACCCCCCCTAAATACCCTCTTTTCTTTTAACACGCTAAATTGATTTTGCTGCCATTATGTGAGAGAATTCGTGGCAGAATTGCAATAGAAAAATGTATAAATCTCGGAAATAGTTATTTAAGATTGATCATGGAACAAAGAACTGCTTAAATGAGGGATTCGTGAATTGTGCCATCGGACAATCAGAGTGAAAATTAGCCCCTATTGTGTTTACTAGAGAATGGACACTCGCACAAGAAGTATGCCTTGATAAAGCCACCGCTGTTGGTATAATGGAACATTTTAACAATATACCAAATTATTTAATTGCGTATTCCACTTCATTGTCTGGTTCTGTGAAAGTCAGTAAAATAATAGAATTCCGCGCTTATTTTTGCACAGTGCTGTAATTATGATGGCCCAATTTTAGATGATTATTAATGGGATTAGCAGGACTTTTGGCGAACAAGTTATTAAAAACCAAACTGAAATGCAAGTAAATAAGGGGTTTCAGAGTTTCGACAAGACAGCACAAGATTAGAATAACAATTTTAACCTATTTAGGAATACTGATAACAATTTACGTAATTGATAGTTAAGAATTACAGATATTGTAAATAAGTTGATCGTAATGATTATATAATTTGGTAGTAAATAATTAAACAACACGTTAATTGCAAAGAAACAAATTAAGAGTGTTGTAAGCCCGTGAATTCACAAAAATAAAGCATTGATCTACCAAAGTAAAACGTATTACAAGTGCGAACGAGTAGAAAATTTGATGCTACTTTTAAAATATACTTTTCTACTCACAGCACCCTTCCTTATTATTGATATACATATGGTAATACAGAAATCTAGTTTATTTAATCGTTAATGTGTAATAACTGTTTATATATATAGTTAAGCACAATTCAAGATTATTCTACTCCCTTGATGAAGAGATGGGCATAAACGGGGTGTTGCATCACGAAATGTATCGGATTTTAAAGTTTTTATTTAGTTGTGGTAAATAAAAAAATAAAAACAAACAGTTGTATGATCATTTATCATAAAAGTTTAAACATTTTCGAATATACAATGTTCTTCATTACGAAATTTAAAAGAGCGTACAGAACGTAAATATTTCAGATTAAAACAAGAAATGAGAATTACAGACAAAAGTTGTATATCAAAGAAATAAAGAGAGTTCATCAATTCAAGAAGGAAGGAATATTTAAGCAAAAAGGAGGAACCTTGGTTGGCTATTTAAAGAAGCTAGGGGAAGGCAATATGGAGAGCTTCTAAGACACGAAGATTAAAATCAGATAAATTGCTAGCTAACATTTTGAAACTTACAATTAGAAGAGAAATTACAGTGAATATGGTCACCAATGGCACTCTTAATGATCCTACACTCGTCGACCAAATTGCGGAAAAATTGCAATTTATATAAAATATATTGTAAATATTGCAATTTATATAAAAACAATTGCATCAATTGCAATTTATTTAAATTAAATGCAAAAATTGCAATTAATATATGTATGTGAATTGCAATTAATTGCAATAAATTGCAATTGTCTTATATATAAATTATATACAATATAAAATTTCAAAAATT
>JAYRBW010035371.1:0-11949 GCA_036023295.1 Invenusta paracnida | reverse complement strand
ATGTGTTGCGTAAAGTTATATAATTAAATCCTGTTTTGTTACGAAATATATATTATTATTATAATATATATATATATATATTAGTGTTTTAAATTTTTTGTCTTTATTAAATAAACAGAAGTAAATAGAATTTCTGTTCAAACAGTAGAAATGAAAATACAATCTGTTTAAATTTACTATACTGAACAAAACGATAATATTGATTTACGTTTAAAAATAGTAAATCAAAATTATCGCTTTGTTCAGTATATAGTGTTATTATATTAATATCTATCGTAGGTATATGATTATAAATTCGAGTAGCTAAATGTATAACTACTTATAACTATGTATTAGCTTATAGTACGGGAGCTACTTCTGAAAATGATCAAAATTTGAGCACCAGAGGTTTGTTATGCTTAATGAATTGCTACTAACCTAGGATTGAAAAATATGTCATTCTTGTATTGCACAAGCCAGTCACATAATGAGATATTACAATTTTACTATTTTATCATATATTAAAGAATACGGAGATTTTTATAAAATTGTTTTGATTTTCTATTTTCTATGTTTCATACAATTATATATATATATATATTTTTTAATTGACATGTTGTACATAATTAGAATTCTCCGTGTATTTCATACATGTTAAAACAAATTTCAGACCCATATACCATATTATACAGTTTCCACATGCATTTAAAATAAGTTTCCGACCATAATTTCGACCATAAGTCTATAGGGAAAGTACTGATAGATGCATTAAAATTTATTTGAAACTATATAATAAGGTTTATGTGGCTGAAATGTGTTTTAAAATGTATCAAATATATGGAGAATTCAAAGGATATGTACAATATGTCAATTAAGATTAATAATTTTATCAAAATATTTCACGATAATCCAAGCAATTTCATAAAAATCGCCATATTATTTAATATGGGAAAACAGTAAAATGTTAATATTTCATTTTGTGGCTGGTTGTGCAACACAAGAATTACATATTTTTAAATCACAGGTTAGTAGCAATTCATTGAGCATAACAAACTTTTGTGCTCAATTTTTGATAATTTTCAGAAGTACATCATTATTATGTACTACATATTAATTACATAGTAGAGTGTAAAGATAACAAACCACAAGTTATAAACGTTTACTATAATATCATTCCAATACTCTAAAAGTATGATTTTCAACACTTTCCCTGATATTTTATATATATACCTACGTTATTACATTATCATTATATATCTTAGAGCAAGAAAATTAGACATCACATATGTAGAACGTGACATCATGTCTTCTTTCATCATTGTTTTCTTAATAAAACACGATCGTACCCTAAATTTGAAACTGAGTGCACCACAGAAAATCTGACTAAAATAATTAATGTGCTTAAAATATGCAATAGTAGCTACACCTTCACATAATTTAATCTTAATCATATTCTTGATTAACACTTTCTTGCATGTATGACAGCCGAGATAAATCATACAACAATATATGTGAATATTTATATATAGTTCAGTATATATTGTTACATGTAATACATATTTATGTTTATGCCACATGTTACACATATTTGCAAATATGTCTGCATATATGTTGACATATTCGTGTTTATGTGTCCCATCTTACGCATATTTGCCAGTATTTTTCGATATTTCGACATACTCGTGTTTATGTATAAACCCAAATTTGTGTTTATGTGTCATATATTGCGTATATGTGCCAATATGTAAAATATTGGTATTTAAGTGTCATATAGATACATATATGCAAATTAATCGGTTCGACGTATTCGTGTTAGTATGTGTCATAATATTCTAACTAATACATGTCACATGTCATACATATTTCAAAAACAAATTTCGAATGATATGTGTGTTGTTTGTACATTATATCGTATATAATGTAGTAGTATATTTTTGTTAAATTCATACTATGTTCTTTAATTTCTATTGTGCTAATCCAGCTAATAACTCGTTAAATATAACGAATAAAAAATGTTTATCAAATAAATTAAGTGTTAATATATGCATAGATATATCTTCCTCCAAACACACACAAATAAATATTCATATACATCAATGTGTATATAATATTATGTATGCGTATACTCATAAATTTAAGAATAACATAAACATATAAGCACGAATCGATCGACATATGTATTTGCAAATATGTGTAACATGTGACCCATAAACACAAATATATAAATCATATTTGAAAATATGTGATAAGGATATAAAACATGTATAACAACATACAATGAAATAAATTGACCTATTTGTTGTCTGATTACTCTTGGTCCTCAGTTTCTTGTCATTTCAGATAATTTTATGTCAGCCAGAAAACGTTCTTATGAACCTTTACTGATGTTATAGGTCGACTGATAATTCCAAGGGGGTAATTCATATAACGCCTCAACTGTTAGCCGAAAATATACATTTAAAAAGAATGTAATTGTTAATAAAAATTTATTAATAAAATTGTAAACAACAATAAATTATATCATTTTATCAGTAAAATATATTTTGTAAATTATTTAAAATTATAATGCTGTTTTTTTTCTAATTTAAAAAGAAAAGAAACTTGCAAGCATCATTCATTATTAATATTATTCATTTATTAAGCATTATTTATTAGACATTTAAGAGCTTGCATTGTTTTTCATACGTTATGATTGGAGAGTTATAAATTTAAAAAACACTAATTGTATTCAACGAATAATATTGTACACTGAATAGAAATAACGTTAAGAATTAAACTATTAATAGATTATAATATTTGCTAAATAGCTTTTAAAACGTATATCTATACCATACATGCAATTAATTAAACTTCATACCAACCTTATCAGCTTCGACAATCCTGGCGTAGATCCCAGCGATATTGCGAAGATAATGTGGTTGACTCTTAATACACTCCTTAAGAGTACCGAGATGAGAATGCAAGAGGCTCGGTTGAGTTTCTCCAGTCGCTTCTGCCAGAGAGATAAACTTGAAGACCATGATCGCCTGATCGCTAAGTAATCGATCACACCAAGCATCCACATGATCTTGATTTTGGATCTGAAAGTATTACATGCATACATTGCACTCGCGCTGTAAGTCCTGTAAAATATTTAAAAATGTAATGTATACTTTTTTACAACTCTCGATCGTAAAAGTAGTTCCTTACACTAGAATATATTCGCATAAATATAAAGAATATAAAATAAGTCGTGAATACCAACTGAAAAATTTCTGTTTTTTCCAATAAGTTTAGAAATAACGACAAAATATGGAACAAAACGTTTTTCATAAAATATTAGAAAATAGAAAATGCATGAATATGACAAAAGCTTCAACGAATTCCCAAAATGGAACATTAAACTTCAAATTCATATTTATACAGGTATATATGCGAATATTAACTTACTGTAATAGAAAAAAGTGTAAAATTAATATATTGCATAATAAATGGTTTCATCTAAACGAATTTTAAGTGTAGATAGAGCACAGCATTTATACCGAAGCATCATGTCTGACAAGATTGGCCATAACCTCAGCTAGGCCCACTAAAGACACTGAAGAATTATCCGAAGGTAGATCAGTGATTATCTCAAACAATTTACTCGAATGCGATATCAGACTGGAAGGATCAACGGAAGCAACTGCATTCAGTGCATCTGAAAAAATGGAAGAACTATTAACGTATAAGTCAATATCGAGAGCATTACATTAAGTCTGGAAAATTTGTAAAATCCTAACAGATTTGCTTTTTGTATATTATTATATTCTATATAATTGAGTATTAGGATCTAATTTAAATATCAATTTCATCAAACCTATTTTATTAGAAAATACATTATTTATTTTGTTAAAAATGTAATTGATATACGTGAAATCGAAAGGAAAAATAAACTTTTCTTAATTAAAAAACAAAACAAAATGTTCATCCTAAGCAAGCTGATAATAGTTGAATGATATTTTTAATGAGTGATTGCAAATTTTGTAAGAAATCTCTTAAAGTTTATTCATTTTAATATATAAATACAAGTAAGAGATTTTTAATTTCATGGTTTCGAATATATGTTATACATTGTTTTGCGTTCGTAGAATTCGTAATTTATAATTAAGAAAAATACATAGGCGCGAACGTTTTAAAATTTTGCTCAGTCTTTTTATTGGCTTAACTAAAACGATAATTAATTAATTTAATAATATACAATTTTACTTATAAGGCCCATGCAGCTCATCATTGTCGACATGTTTCCCGAATCAGTGATCTGCTCAAGTAACTTGATTAAATCAGGAGTACAGGTGGCAAGCGCTGGCCCGATCTCTTTTGCAGCCACGGAGGTGTTCATACAGCTGATCCAGGTGATGTAGAGAATGTTCGAGTCGTCTGTGCGTGTCAACGCTCGCACCAAATAAGGAAACAGTGCCGTCACTACGCTGGGGACTGTGCTCTGAAACCCAGTTCATAAACATGCACACACAGCGAATAGGGTAGATCTAACTCAAACATTACTAACAATGTGATATGCCTATTTTTGTGTTTGGGAAGAAATTAAAAATACTGAGCTAATTTTAAATATATTTAGAGTAATTTATATTTTTAAACTTTTAATCTGTTATAAGCCCAATATGAGCAGAATTGGTAGGAAATCATATTTAAAATTAATCCAATAAATGTAATGTTAAATCATCATAAAAGCAATAAGATGCAACTATACACATAATAATTATTTACAAGAAATTTGTAAAGTCCTCATTTACAATATGAGGAATAATTGATAACAGAGTATTGTAAATATTATAAAAGGACTTTGCAAATGAATGTACATAATTTTATTCAATGCATAATTTGATATAATTTTGTATGTCTATATTTCATATGAATGTATTTATTTTCACTTGAAATCTACGCTTTTCTTGTGTTATACATATTGTTATGTAAGACTCATGTTGTACTGCTTTTATTGATAACAATGCTAGCGATTAATCTAAGAAGATCAATTTTATGTAGAAAATTTATTTTCCGATTAAACGTTAATATCAATAAACAAGGCGTTTGGTGTTTCCTAGTTAATAAATATTCCTAAATCAAATTTTGTCTCCATGCACTGTAAAGTACAACTTTTCAAGAATATCTATGCATTGTAAAGTTCACTTTATAGTCTATACATAGAATATATAACTGAACATTATGAAGTATAAATATGTAGGTATACATACTCCACAAAATAAATTGAGAAATATGAAGTTGAGCGTGTGGCCATAGACAGAAATTGTATTTTCAATATTTTTATACTCGTCCGCGTATGTGTAGTCCACACTAAGCAAGCACATTTCTTCGATCAATGGTATTATGCTGAGGCACTTTTTTATATTTTTCCTGTAATTTATAAAAGACAAACCTTAGATTAGCTATATATACAAACTGTTTCAAGTATTTATTGAAACACTGAGGGATAAAAGAAATTATTCCAACACTTAGTACATAAAATCGGTTATTCATTCGCACTATCATAAATATCAATTACTACACGTTAATCTATTTCAATAAAAAGGTCCCTCGAAGAAATCTTTTACAGAATACCTTCATTTATATTCTATTTATAATGGGTTTTTTTCGAAAAATAAATTATAAGTGGTTAAGGAAGAATAGCTAAACAATAAAGTGCATAACATTAAAATAAATAAAAAAATTACATATCTAGTTGTATTATATTCAATTTATATCTATATATAAATAAATATAATGCAACCAATTGAGCTGGTGTTAATTTATTTAAAATAATCAAGAGTCTAATATATATTTTGCATATTAGTAAGAATAATATAAAAAAACATTATGATATATATATATTAAAATTCTGCAAATGTGATAAAATAATCCATTAGTTGTATATCTCACTTCAAAGAATCCAAAAAATTTGTAAAAAAGCTGCAAATTAGTGATGTCCAATAAAACTCAAGAGGTTCTTCAAAATCACTCTTGAGAAATACAATGTAGCTCTCAGCTATTTTCTTGAGATCCTCGGGGGTTTTAGTCTGCAGTTATAATAAAAGTAGTGATACACCATAATTAAGAAATTAATTATTGAAATATTTGTTTAATAAATTTGATCCAAGTGGTACTTAAACTTGGCCAACTTAAAGTGCACAGAACACAATCACCTGGCTAAACAACCTAAGACCCATTGTTTCTTAGGTTACTACCATTGAATATCATATTGCGTAATACTTCCATGTCTCCATAAAACAAAACCTCTAAATCCCTAGGAAATTCTTAATACCACACACGATTTTAACAATAAAAATACTCTTGTTAGGTTTGATGCAGAATATTTATTATAAAAAATTATTGTTAGAGATATTAACCGTAATTATGTTTACTCACAAATTCTCACAGGAAACCTCCATTTCCCATTGAAATATTGAATTAAATGTTAATCATTGTAATAAGTGGCGTTTTTATGTATTATGTAAAAATGTTATACACACATTATATATAGACGGCATAACAATGGGCAGCCCGATCGGTCCAACATTTTCTCAACATTGTAAAAAGGAATGGTATAGGTACAAACTGAAAACAAACCTAATTATAAACATCCACGATATTTTTTGTATTTTGTATACTATTAATTCTTTAATGTTCATTCGGTAAAAGCATAAATGTTTATTTAAAAATAAAAATGTCTGCTTAAATGATTCTTTCTTTTAAAATAATAAAACAATTTCAACCTTAAGTGTATAAAACATCGTCAATTCTTATAGGCAATGCAGACGAAATAGACTTTTTCTTTAGAAAACAAAAGAACATGAGAAAGACAGAAAAACAGAAAATAAAGATTCAAAGAATGAAATAGAACTGTTAACATCAGCATCTTATAAAGGTATCTAGAAAAACGAATAATTTTATTCTAGAGGTATAAAAGGATTGATTTTGTACGTGTTTCTTCTGGTGTTCAAATCTTAATTAACGCGATTCTTATTGGCTATTTCTTACGTAATTCAAATTATCGGTATCATACATCTATCAGTTTATTGAAATATTATTTACTTTGCTTGATAATGGTCTTTGGTCGAAAACTTTAAATTAAATACATACATTTATTTTGTAATAGTGGGCTTAATTCTTAATGTTTTGTTCACCGATTTGGCTGCTTTCTTCTACCATGATTAATTCTTCCTTTAATATGCTATTTAAACCCCAACACTCTGGTTTATTCTATTGCTTTTATTTACTTCATAATATGCAAGAACTAATCATACAATTTGTACTAAAATAAATAAAAATAATAAAATATTAATCACCTAGAATAATATAGCAAAATAACTAACAGAACCAACGTAATTTTTTTATATTTATAATATATAGATATATGTTATATACCTACTCTCTCCAGAGTATACTTAAAAAAAAGAAAGGATAAACATTCTTAATTACTAATAGTTAACTGAAAATAATGTAATTACTGTTTAATTTAATCATTTTAAACGTCATATTTTAAAGAAAGGGATTAAAAATGAAAGTTGAATTAACCTGACAATGTTATGAAGCCTGCCATTCCAAAAAGGAAGTATAGTCTATATTATGGATTATTTCACTAATTTAATTTTAATTTATATTATAATTTAATTTAATTACAAAATATTTAGTTGCCTCATTAAAAAGAAATAATGAAAAAATATATGATCTTTTTTAATTTGATACGTTGTTTAATAATTGATAATTATGTATATACGTTATACTTTTCTAATAGTAGTTAATATAATATAAAGTTATCATTGACAATTTTTTTAAATTGAATCAAAGAGTTAGACAAGAAAACCGTGTGATTTACCTTCCAATTTATGAACTCTATGGCATTTTCCAAAAGGTGAATCTGAATTGGACATGCTTTGTTGAGGATTTCTAGAAGTATTCCAAACAGTTCCATCTGTATTTCTGGTTTATCCAAAACTTTAGCTTGCCTAAATAATATAATGGTTAGAAGAGAAGCCAAAAGGCATGATTAATAACAAATATGAATACTTATTAATCTTTATGTAATAAATTTTAAATATTTACAATTATAGAGTTCTCGTTAAATACATATACTAAAATATAAATAATATAAAATAGTCGAAGTAATTAAAACAAAAAAGAAATACATATTGATATGTAATTGCATGTTCCATAAGCGTTATTCTCATGTACAAACAATATGAAATTAATATTATTAATATATAATTCCTAACTGAGTGTATATGATATAAGTATTTTAGAAAATAACAATATCAAAATTCATACTTTGCAGCCTTCAGAATATTTTTTAAGCATGACGCAGATTCCTTGATTTCAGTCACGTCGTATACAGATTCAGATTCGATAACAGTAGGCCAGGTTATAATCTCTTGTGACAAGGTTAGGTAGCTTACGAAAAAGTCCTTCAGAAAGTTGGTATCCTCCTGGAATAATTCCATAAAGTGTGAATTTTTTTTTATACTTATGTTAAATGTGGCTAAACGTTTTCAGTCCCTGTAAATTTACAATTAATAATATAAATAATGAAGATGGAAAATTAGTTCATAAACTGAGAAATTACAATTCTTATAAAATTCCAAAATTACTTTTTTTTATGTGCTATCGTATAGGAAAATAAGTGACATTTTTAAATATTCAATTATAAATCCATAAACACAACTTTCCACTAAAACAATAAAAAGCATTATTAATACCAGAAAACATATCTTGGTGACGCATCTGTTTGTCACAGTTTTACTAATTAGAAAGTTCACAATATTTATTGCTCAAAATATAGATATATAAGATATAATAAGAATTGCAACAACATTATTTTGATATTTTTTACGCGTTAAACATTATTTCGTAAGTTAATAAAATCTTAAAATACATAGAAAGAATACTATAGAAGCAGTGTATATACAATATTATAATAACATTGTATAAATAAAATTATAATCATTAAACTTCCTAAATGCTGAGCCCGTGTGAGAACTCTTCAAAATATGTTTTATATGTGATCTTGTTAAATGTTTCAGAATAATAATATATTACCAAGAAATTGTATTTTAGACAATAGTATTTTTTACAGGTAACTATGCTATTTAATTACTTTTCCCTTGTAACACTCATAACTGGTTGAAAATGCTCAGAGTGAAACGTTCCATATTAAATACATTTCTATAAATAACAGCAACACATTTTTCAAGTTATATATTTCAAAAATCATAATAGAATATTTTTCAATTAAACTATTCTGTCAGTAAAATAAGTAAATTCATCTTGCATTATAGGTGTTTTCATATAAAGTACGATGAAAATACAGGTTTAGTTAACTCGTTTAAAGAATGCTCTCTTTTTATTGTAACAGAAACTTAGTAAATCACACTTTTTGGCTCAAAATGCACTTTTTCTGACATAAAATATCGTAACATAACCAAATAGTATGACTTTCACTTGTCTTAATAATGAGAAATATTTATATAATAATCTGCAATTATTAAGATGAAAAAATATAATCCTTTTAAGCAATATTAAAATTGCGGTTTCCTTCGTTTACAAATCTGATATATATGACAAAGTTGTGCTTTTGTATAAATTATTTAAATAGTTCATTTAAATACCATTGTAAGGTGTCAGTATCATAGCGCTTACTTTCCATAGAGCTTGCAGCTGTTTTGACTTGTATCTGAGAAGATCGCTTAAACAACTTGTAGCTGGAACAGAACTTCGTCGGATAAGAGTGTTCAGCAAGGGACCCAGCGCTTTGAGATCAGCTGGCGAGCTACAAAAATATTTTTTTATTTTTTGAAATGTCAATAAAATATCATCATAATATACACACATATATATACCATACTTTATAGAATTGATAATGAGAGATTTGAATAATTCTTCGATAATCGATTTCTGTAGCTTTGCACCTTCCTTGGTATCTTTCTTATCTTCCCCGACAACTTGAATAATCATATTGGCCACAACGGGTAGAATTGGACCGGCATTCTAAGAGCGATCAAGATAGTAACAATCATTATAAAATGCAAACATTTTATCTTTCTTGTCCAATAGCAATACTGTTTCATAATATCCATTTTTGATTCCATTAACTTTTCTATTTTAACTTATATTTCATGACAAAAAAAATATATATATTTATTGAAAAAAAGCGAATTATATTACATACACATTAATACTCTGTAAACGTTATTTTTAACTAAAGTTGAGCATTTATAATAGAATATAGTAATATATAGTGTACGAGTTTAGACGATAATACCTAGAAGATTAGTTAAAGAGTTTCCTTATACTTAATAAAGTACTGAATGATACCAATAAATATTTAAAAAGATACTCATGACGACAGTGTAATCAATGAATTAATAAAAAGCGTTATTTCTCAATTAAATATTATGGAATAATAAAAGAAGTAAACAAAAATATACACGTAACGCGTTTTTGTACTTGTCGCGTTGAAGGATTGTTAGAAGAATTTCATATTAACAGATATAACATTAAAAATATTTGTTCAATTACCTTAAGTAGAATGGGAAATTCCTTGCTTTTAATAACTCTAATTTCCAAGATCAAACGTTCCAAAATTTTATCAAACCAAAGTCGATCATTCCAGAGTGGATAGAGTTTGGACAGTGCAATCACCCATTGATTTATAAGTTGAGAGGCGAGTTCTCTGTCATCCCTGTCAATGCAAAGATGCACAAGATTAATCACAACTCAGTGGTGGTAATTTATGCAGTTTGTGGTCGAGTTCATCTGAGTCAAAACAATCCTTATAACCACGGATGTTTACTATTAAGATTACTTTTTTATTCAACATATCACAGTCTTAAAACAATCCTTTTTAAACGACTCAAAGCTATCTGAACGTTAATATATATACTTTCAGGTTTTTTTAACTATTTATTTACTTATGAATAAAAAACTAGTAGTGGTCACTTATTGAAATAAAACAAGCAATTGTTATTATAACAGAATACTCCAAACTTGCGACTTTAAACTAGAAAGCATTTGATTATATCTTCAATTATAGCTTGAAAGTTTGAGTATTTCTGTTAATTCTAAAAAACGTTTAACATTTATTTGAATTCTTTATATTTTTATTTTACATGGTTGTATGAATAAAAGAATATTCATATATTATAATATAATGTGATCTGAATATGTAAAAAAATAAATGATACATCTACCTATTGAGGTACTTCACAGATTATAGTACCAATATTATAATACAAAAGGTTCCTTTTCCATAAATAATCACTATTAATTAATAACAAGAAAGATAAATTTAACATTCCTACAAGTAATTTGTTACATAAACTAAAGAGAAAAACTCACATTTTTACCAACAAAATGTTGTCACCTTTAAAATAACCGAACATAGTGTTTTAGTAGGTTATTCAACAAAATACTATAAAACACATACACAATTTCACTTCAAATATAATAGTAAAAACATATTTTTTAATTAATCAAATACAGAAAATAGAGTACAATAGAGAAAATAGAGAAGGCTCACCTGAATATACTTCCCACACTATCGAAATAGCTTTGTATACTCGATTGCCCAATTTTATGAGGAATGTCTTCAGATATCGCCTTGTCAACAATTATACCAAAATGTTCGCAGTATAATTTCCTGTCCAGGGCCGCAAAATCCTGAAAACATAAAATATAATCCATGTCCAATTACTAAACGCGAAACTTTAGACAATAGAGTAATAATGGTATTATTACTACATGCTTCAGACCTTGTAAAAAACATACATCAATGTCAAACAATTTAATTAACACTACCATAGAGTAATTATACAAAAAGTATTCACTCTTTTAACCTTTTCCCGACGGGCATCTCAACGTTTGAGATTCAATAACCAATAAAAATACACTAACTAACAAAATTCGATTTCAAATTTTATATAGCCGTTGGGCAGGTGAACTTTT
>JAYRBW010035360.1:0-11949 GCA_036023295.1 Invenusta paracnida | reverse complement strand
GATAGAAAATTGAAATAAAAGTAGGGCAATACCTATTAATGTTTACCTATTCCAAAGTTTCTGCATACGAAAAATATATTAAATAAATACATGTTTTAGCGGCTAATTAGTAACAAACTTATATTTTAACTTCATTATTTCTAATTTCTTATAGACAAGTTACTACATCTTCCTTTCAACCCTTCTATCTCCACATTCAGAGATAACTTCCATGGATCACAGACGAACACTGAAGCGTCCAACGCATCATTATTACCAATCCAACAAACCAATATCCAACCAATAAATCCCATTGGAACTGATGTTGGAACGTTATCTCTAGCTAATTCAACCTCTGATGCAAACCAGAATCAAAATATTCAAGAGTCAGAATCCGATTTATCTCTTATGTCCCTTTCATCTCAAGCTGCAGGACAATCCATTGGTCACGCTCATGTGTCTGATGAATCAAACGGGTTGCATACTTCTACACCTACCACATCTAATTCAACCAAATCAGCAGCACAAACGGATGAAGAAGAAGAAGTCTCCAATCAACCGATCAGCACAACAACATTTGCACGAATTGAGGAAAAACGTGCAGATATTCATACTTACTACGATGAGAGTGTGAAACAATTACATTGCGCAGTTGATGATATAAAGCGTCTTGTTCAAGATGATGAGAGTTTTAAAGACGAAGAACGGAAGGAGTACGTTGGTCTTTTGGATTCTTCTCTTAAACGACTGTCGAGCTGCAAAAATGACGCTGAACGTCTGTTTGAAGAAAAAATGTACGCTTGTAATCACAGTGAAGACAACTTTAATCAATATGAAATAGAGTTCAAGGAATCAATTGAACAGGGGATTAAGTCGGAAGAAAGCTCTTTGGAGAAACTATTAAAGCGAGTTCGTTCACCGAAGAGTAAATTAGCTCGGAGTGTTCGTTCAAAATCTCAGGAATTGAACAACGAAGCTTCCTCGGGGCTCCAGGTGTTTCGACTTCCAATGGAAGACACAGCAACAGATAATGAAAAAAGGGTGCGTGGCTACAGTATTGGGAAAAAATATCCGGAGGGAAAGAAGCATAAATACATCCTTTTAACGGGATTGGCTGCTGTTATTACCGGTAAAACTCACTTCATCAACACTATTGTAAACTACATCTTCGGGGTGAAGCAATTCTCTGGATTCCGTTTCAAAGTGGTTGTCGACACACATGAACTCCAAGGGTGCAAATCAGACAAATCAAGTAAAGTTGAAAGCATGACCTCTTTTACGACAAGTTACACATTTCACTGGCAAGAAGGATTCCCATTTCCATACAGTCTTACAATCATTGATACACCAGGATTTGGAGATACCCGTGGAAAGAAGTTTGATGATAGAATTGTGGATCAAATCAAATCACTTTTTAGCAATACGACTCTGCGTCCAACTGAAGAGATATCGAGTGTTGGATTGTTCATCATGCCGAGCGATGCAAGACTTAGAGAGGATCAGGTTTACACTTTCAACAAGATACTCGACTTTTCTGGTAGAAACTTGGACAAAAAAATATGTGTCGTCTTCACTTTCGGTGATCCTCACCTTCTACCATCAATGGCATCGTACTTGAACAGAGAACATGAAATCCCTCATTCACTGTCTTTGAAATTTAATAACTCATTTGTCTATTCTAACCCATCACAAAATTCGGTGAAAATGGATTGGAAGATAACATTTCTGGAATTAAAAAGGTACTTCTCCAATTTCCAAGACACTCAATCGGCCAGCTTAACCACAAATCAATGGAATTTACAAAGAAGGCATGAACTTAACAGTTGTATGGAATTTACCGAAAAACAAATTGATCGAGGACTCACACTTCTCGAAGAAATTGTTACTGATATTGATCTGTGCAAAGAACTGACTGGTACAATTTCCAAAGATAAGGACTATTCCAAATGTAAAATGAAATTGGAAACTATGCCTACACCATCTAATAATGTTTACTGGAATTGTGAACAATGCAAACAGTCATGCTACTGTCAATGCAAACAGTCATGTCCAACAAAATCAGACAGCAATGTTTCCCAAGAAATGTTTAGATGGCACCACGTTCCAGTATTATTAATTCCCATTGAATATATCGTCAGAAAATCCCTTAAATCGAAAAAATTTAATTGTTATATCTGCGATCACAGCAGTGCTAACCATACAGAACAAAATGTACTGTACAAAACAGAATTTGTTGACATTTTTGAAACTGATGAGGAAATGCTGAAAAGATACAATGTTGCTGCCGATGAAAGATGCAGTAAGAAGAAGGCTCTGATGAATATGCTCGAGGAATACAGGAACAAAATCGTAGAATTACTGCGCATAATTAAGAGAGCAAACAGAATTTACGAAGAATTGTCATCTGCAGATGACAATACTAAATTTATCGAAATCTTTCTTAAAAAAGTAGAACAGAATGTTGCTTCATCGCCCCATCGAGTTGAACAGTTGAAGTTCTTAAAGAAGGTTGATGAAGAGCTTTCGTTTGATTTCGTCTCAATTGACAGGCAACTAAGTGAGTATGAAGAAGAGGTGTGGAAATACGTCGACGATATTTGAAAATGACGACTGAATTTAAAAAGAGTTGAACAGTGCCAGTCTGTATCTGAAGAATGTCATGTAGTTAGCTTTAAAAACTCATTTGATTGGGACATGTATTTTCTTTTTTAGATTGTAAGCGCACATAATTTAAACCATTACAATATTATTTATACTTTGTATTGTTCCTCTGTTAATACTTATATTTTTATTCAAATCATGTGTTTATAACTTATGTGACTTGTTTATACTGCTTTTTATTAAAGCGGGTCTTTAATTATTATCGACTTTTTTTCGTTTCATAATTACTCTAATATGTTTGTCTCTACTATATATCTCTTTAATTCCACTAAAATTACAACTCTGTACTAAGTTAAAGATTAGTGCTCGGATTAAATATGTCCAGTAAAACGTTTGTGTATTGTTATTGTATGTACTTATAGTATTTGTTTACTTATAAGCATGAACTATAAATACACCAACTAGACAGAACACGCGCCTGTCAAAGTGTAATTTTGGATTTAATAAACAAAGGCTCTGGAAGGAACGTATAGATATCGATCGATGTTTTCCAGTAAAATACCTGCATTTTGAAATTTTATAACTGAATCTAATGCAACTTTCAATACAGAATTTGTCTCACAGATAGAATTTTAATTGCGCTATAATAAATAATTAAACAATATTTCCAAAAAATAATAATATAGATATGAGTAATTTTACATTATTAAATGTATATTTAATGGTTTTCGTAGAAAAATAATAAAAATATACTCTGTATGTTTAGAATATTTAGAAATTTACGATGGCTGCAAGGATTAACTTTTCATAGCATTCTATCTTCAACATGTGGATATATTATAAATTTTATATAATTTATATAAATATAATTAATGTTTTTTAAATATTTGGACGACTAATGCAGACTTTTCAACAGATTAAGTTAACAATTTGCATCTAGTACTCTTCTTAAAACATGCCTATTAATAGGCGTATTTTGACATTTATCCTATTTTGATATTTAAATTAGGTCTTCTTTCAGAAATATATTAAATTATAATGTCATTGAAAACCTGTGTTAGTACCTAATTAATTCATTCCTTCACACAAGAATAATAAAAGGTTATTTTCTTAATTATAGTCAATTTTCCGAAGAGCCTATAATTTTGTTACTCTTCATTACTTGAAGCTGAATTTTGCACACATTTACCCCTTCTAATGTTCTAACAATCGTTAAAATTGCAGCTTAATTGGTTAAGTTAAGACGATCAAGTTTGGATTTTTCGATTCTCCAATATTGTATCAAATTGACTGGATCGTCGTTGTAGAACTATAGTGTTAATCCTCTCCTACCTGGGCCTTTTGATGCACTCAGAAACCGGCGGGCGAATCCACCCTCCCCAGTCTATAATTCACTCGTCGGTTTAGATTAAGCCTTGAAATTTGGTACCTATGTATAGGTAATTACTCTAGATGGGTAAACCGAAGTATTTTAGATATGTTTGATCCGTTAAAAAAAATATATATTTTCAAAGGAAACATGTTTGTAAGAGTAGAAAAAATATATGCAAAAAATAGTTGTTAAAATTCTTTTATTGATAAAAATTCGTTTTATTTTCATTTCGCATATTGATATCTCCTTGTTTATAACTTTGTAAATCAATAACAATTATTCCTTTTTTTATTATTATTATTCTGAATTTTAGTATTTCAAAAATATTTACAAAAAAATAAAAATGTTCTAAACAATTTTGTAAAAGTGTTCTTAAAAGTTGTGGATCTTAATAATGGGAAAGTCCGTGGACCTCATGTCGCTGCGGTTTATATAAAAAAATCGACTCTAAAAAGAAAAGAGGGGGGATTCGGCCCCGCCCCCTTACCGGGTAGGATAGGGTTAAGTCATATCGAAAATCTGATTCATTATTTGGAATCAGCGTCAAATTTTAATATCTGACATATTTTGATGTATCTTATAGTTGAGTGTCAACGCATATCGCGTAATATGTTCAGGTAACAGAGCAATTTAGGCCAAACAATTGATATCATATCTGTATATACAAATATACTGAATACTTATAGAAAATGCTTACATACAGAAAAGTTTAATCTATAAAAGTCTAATTTGGTGCATTTTAAGATGGTAAGGAGACCACCATTTTGTGTGCATATTAGTGAAAATTACGCTAATTGTTGAATACTTTACAGAAAAGCCATGGAAGCTTACATTTTTTTGTTCATTTCAAAACTACAGAAAATTCAGAATGGCGCTCTCTTCGCCTGCCATCTTTGTGTCATTGTTAGATAAATCTAAGTTGAAACAAATACAGTAAATGTAATTGAAATATTTCCTATCATGAAGATTTTGGGAAAAATTCTCTTAACAAGACGGTCAACTCGATCCATTTCCAATAATGTATATATACCTTTATTGTACTATAAAGCTATTTCATTGATAATAACTAATTATTTTATTCAGAAATAAATTAGATTTTATTGATTATAACATATCTACTATTATGCAATGATTTAATGGATTTTCACAACTACAGATTTTATTGATTAACATCTACTTATAATGCAATGATTTCATGGATTTTCACAACTACCGATTTTAATGAGAAACGTGTATTACAAGCCTTTTTTCAACTTATAGTCCTCGAATATATCTTTAAACTAATCTAACCTTAACATTTGTTCTTTGTGAAAGGCAACAAATATGAAATTAAAGTTAAATAAAACCCTTTCCTTAGAAAAAGTGACGTATATTGTTTTTTAATATCCAACGCTTTTCTCAATCACTTTCCTATAATTATATTTATACGTACGTAATTAGTATCACTGCAATATACCATGCAATTTAAATAAAAATGTAGTATTTCATATAAATAGTATACTGTTTCAATTATTATGTTAAACATTAAAAATTATTATTCAATCAAGCAATCAATAAACTCTTATTATTAATTATTAGACTTACAGACGTAGTTATATTTAAACAAATTCATATGATCACAGCGTATTCTATATATTTATGCACTATTCTATTGATAAACAGCAAAGATCTACAGACATGTGATGAATTAACTTGCTGGTTCGTGAAAATACGCTATGATGCAGGTAAATCTTCTCATTTGTCCTTTTTCCTGTAACTTATCGAGAATCTTCTTGTCGGATGAATAAATACGAAACACATTACTTTTCCACAACCGATTATTAACCAAAAGCAGCGATATTACTTCGGATTTTAATTTAAGATAAATGGGTATATGGGTTTAACCATTCAAAAATATTATATATTAAAGTTATAAAATTGTTTATAAAAACTAAAATATCCCAATATATTCTCACTTGATCATTCAGGCTGAAAGATCCATAACATGTCGCATGATAAAAACAATGTATGAAATCAATGTTACATATAGTATACCATATATAGGCTGGACGAGTAGTAAGGGAAGATGAACGATTTTAAATATATTAAAAAAGTAACACTAAAAGTTACAATTACCTTACTCCTCGTGTGTTCATTTTGTCCAACAAATTAACTATAACTACATAATTGTCTAATGTTGTGGATTTATATTAAGTATTAATTTCATCTGTCTATAACTGTTCTGTACTTTCAAAAATCATTTTATGTAAAACATATCACAAGTTTTCAAAATTATTGAAAACATATTATTAAAAAGGAAGTCTAAAGCATTATAAAAATCATTTACGTTTTGGCAACTGATAGGATTTATATAAATTACATATAAAAATAGTATAGATTATACAAAAACAAAAAATTACCGTATGTGTATACTAAATGTACGTAAAGAAACAAAGAGAAGTAATTTTGGTATAAGTTCATTACTTTATAAACATGTTTATATGTTATATAATATATATCAAATATTTTATAACCATTGGCTATAAATAAACACAATACATTTTCACATTTGTTTCTATTAATTATATTTCAATCAATAATTTTAAAACCTTTCTAAAGCAAAGTTTATTTATATATTTTCGGCTGCTGCTTTTTTCTCCAATAATAATATTCTCTCATTTTTATCATTTGATAATCGGCCGATTAGTTGGTTTATATCTTTCATTTCTTACAGAAGCATGTTAGAATGATGTGCAATATAAAAAACATCGGCACACATTTGGTTTAGTGCTACTTTTTAGTGATGCAAAAACTGTGTTTAACATTGTTATTAATATAAATGACCTTTAAGTGGTGCTTTACATCACTCAAAATAGGGTGACTAAATATATGCCACAACATCTTACAAATAAATGATTGTGGTAGGTATATAAGTAGTCAATATATTACTGATAATATGATATTGCTTTATAATATAACATAATATAAAATTAAAATAAATCTTTCTAGATAGATTATAAATTCTAATCATATTTAAAATTAACTTCAATTAATATATATTATTATATATATTTAAAGTTTATATTTATAGTAGATTATATATATATATTTAATTATAAATAATGTCTGGTATCACTATCACTATCAGGACAAAATATATACCATGTCAAAATATATACACTAATCATAATACCTATAGTCAAAAACATACCTACTTTTGAACAACAATCTATATTTCTACTTTACTTATATATCACTAATTTAATATAATAACCTAATAATATTTATATTATAGTTAAGTATTATACTAATTAATTTAAAGTTTATTTTGATAAATCAGACTACTTTATAATTAATTTATAGTCATTAAATGAACTTTACTAAAAAAATTAAATTAAACACAGAATTGAATTAAATTAGTATCCTCACAAAATATATTTCAACTCTGAATATAAATTTAAAATTAATATTATAAATTATAACATAATAACATTTTTATTATATTACATTATATTATAATTATAATATTCCTAAATTAAATACATTTTGATTTCAATATTAGATGGGAAAAAAAGGATTTTTAACTTGATTTTAAAATTCATAGTCTTATTTAATCATATATAATATGTCTTTCTGTTAATTTATTCTATATCTATGATTATGAACTTTAGATAAGTTCAAAAGCTAATGGTTTTTAATAGTCTGTATTTTACTTTACTCGTGATTTTATTATTCCAATTGATTTCAGTATGTTTTGACTTATATTAATTCTGATATATAATCAAATGACCAGCATATTATAAAAAATTCATCCAGATATATAGTTTAAAAAGTTCTAAAAATATATATACAAATAATTCTAGATATCTGGTTATATATCCAGTTTTTTAAAACATATATATATAAATATTTTATCCATATACATTAACATTTAATGTCTATTTATTTAGACATTTTGGACTATATATATCTAGATACCATGATATCTGGTTGCCCACATATGCTAACAATTTGGTGGCTATATATTATGAAACTAACCATTTATTATATATACCTATATAATAACAAAATATTTGTAGTTACAATAACAATACCTTTTATATTTATATTTTAGGAAAGATATAATAGGTAGTCTAATTTAAGCTTCTTCATGATATAGTTGAGGCCGCCAACTTTTAATAGTGTATAGGGGTTATTTGTTACATAAATAAATTTTATTTTTATGTTTTTTTTATTTTCTGAAAAAAATTAAATTTATGGACAAGTACTCCACAGGCACTATCCCCAATAATTATTTACAATATATTATGACAATTAAATATATGTACACCTTTGGTTCTAGTTAATCTCTATGAAAAGAGGGAATTTATTATTTTTATGTAATACTAATAGTATGTGTGGTAAAGTTGTACATGGGAGGAGATGACATATCTAGTTATATCTAGTTGTACTACCAGTGTTGATTTATATATGTTTAGTGTGTTTACTTATGTTTTGTATGGTTAATGTGTTTACTTATGGTGAGTTTGGAATATTCATTTAATTATAATTCTTTTTGTAATAAATTTGTATAAACATTACTGAATTTATGAATTTAATTATTATCTTTAATATCTGTCCTAATTTGTTTTCATTCTACAGCTGAGTTGTATGAATGGTTTTTACCTGTAACTTTATTAAATCTATATACCTGGAGGTTGTATTTATTTATATTGCAGTTACAGGTTGGTTGTTAAATTTTTCATATATAAATAAAGATGGATTAAGTTTTGGTGTGGTTTGGTAGTATAAATCATAGAGTAATAATACCAAGAGAGTTAGTTCACTTAGCGCATTTGAATGTATACATCTATCAAACATTATATATAACGATATTTGACCATATAGATTTCAAATTTAATTTGAAAAATGCTTTAAAAAATTGTATCCCTGATTTAAGGTAACATACTACTTTATTCCCATGAAAAGTATTCATTAGTAGGTATATTACTTATAAAAATTCATTTTCAATCAAATTTGAATAAGTCATTCAATCAAAATTAAAACAGTTAAAATAAATTTATATTTAATATCACATGCTATAAAGTAGTAATAATAACGTCATATAAAACCATAAATGTTTGGTCTACACTCTTAATGACCAAAAAATAGAAGATTGTAAAAAAGGCTCACTCTTTTGTTTCAAGCGGAAAATTCACTTTTTTGAAACTGCACCAAAAATATTAAAATGTGCATCAGAATGTCAGCTACAATAATAGGAATTAGAAGCATATTAGAAGCAATTTATAGAAACATAGCTTAAATAATAAAAAAGTTTTTAAATAGCAGCAAATAACAAGTTTTGCCTACACTATTTGGTATGCATAGCCTATATTGTATGGGCACTTTATTTCATATTCCTACAGCTTAAAAGTAGTCAACACTAGTTATTTATCTCTATCGAATTTTTTTTTTTATTCAAGCTATACTCCTATAAATTACACATTATTGTAGCTCTAATTCAGGGGCACATTTCTATATTTTAACTTGTCATATCATGTACATTTGCCAGTTTGAAATTCGATCCTTTATACTGTTTTAGATGTAAATTATCATTGCATTGGTGGGAATATAAAATGGTAAACTCTATACAAACATATTTACCCTTTTTTGACTGAGTGAACTCTCTTGGTATTATTACTCTATGGTATAACTATTTTTGTATAGTTGAATATTATGTTTTTTATTTGTTCTAATTTAATTAGTTTTTGTACTGGTACAATTTTGTTTTCCATGAAGACACTAGTAACATTTTTTTTTATTAAATAGGATATTCAGTGTTTTTTGTTGTATTTTTATTAGTTTTAGGAGATTATTTTTATTTGTTATGCCATATATTGCTGCAGCATAATTGATATGTGATTTTATAAAGGCATTATATATCATAAGTTTATTTTTTGTTTATTTTATTTCTTATTATATATAGTAAGGGGATCTTATTTAAAATTTTATTCTTTACATAGTCAGTATGTGCAGTCCAATTATGTTTTTCATCAAGGATGCACCCTAGATATTTAAATGTTTTTGTTCATTTTAATTATTTATTCTTAAGCTATAATTTTTATTTATTCTCTTTGGTTTGAAGTGTATGAATTTACATTTGGTAGGATTTGTTAATTAAATTGAACTTAATTTGTTCATTTGGAGCCATGTGCATATTTTTTGTAAATCTTCATTTGCAACTATATAATTTTTTGGTATCACTATCAGGCACATTTTGATTTATTGTTGGTGCTGTATCATCAGCAAATAAATTTATGTTGCCATTAATAATGTTACTGAATTGGTTCATAACATTAACATATATTGAGTAGAGAAGAGGATATAATTTACCACCTTGTGAAAGTCCTACTTTGACAGTGAGCAGTTGATTGTATGTCATTTATTATTATAATTTGTTGTCTATTTGACAAGTAGCTGCTGATCCAATTTATACATGGTCCTCTGATTCCTATGTTATTTAATTTTTGTAATAGAGATTCATGATTTATTGTATCAAAAGTCTTTTAATACAATAAATATGGTTAGTACTTCCATTTTATTATCTTAATCTAATTCATTATATATATATTGTGGTCTATTACTGCTCTTAGTACATCTGCTGTTGAATGTTTTTCTCTGAAGCCAAATTGATTGTCAATTAATTTGTTGTATTTATTCAAAAAGGAATTCATTATTTTCCTGATAGATTCTTGAAATATGTTTGATAGAGCTGGTAGAAGTGATATTGGTCTATAATTTTCAGATTTTGTTTTTTCTCCTGCCTTATAAATGGGTTTGATTTTTCCTACTTTTAGATTATCTGGATATTTTTGTGATATATATGATAGATTAATTAGCTTAGCAATTATGCTACTTAACTGATTCCCTGGTAACTTATAAGCAATGTTGGGAATATTGTACATTCCATATGACTTTTTATTTGGTAGTTGGTTTATAATTTTCAATGTTTCTGTTTCTGCAATAATATTGAAATAGTATTGCCTGTGGATGTAGCATTCCCTAGATTCTGTTCCTGATATAATACCAATGACTTTCCCTTGATTATTATTTAAATTTTATAATTGCTATTTGTAAATTTAATTCCTGTTGTGTTTATGCTAGTAACCTACCCTTGATTTTTCATTTATATCATTCTCAAATTTAATTCCATGAAATGTTAATAAAGCCTACTCTTGATTCTCATTTTGTTCTTTAATTTAATCCCTGGATTATGATTTTCCATTACCTACCTATGATTCTTAATTAATTCTTCTTCTTAAAATATGATTACTGACACTGTTAACCTATCCCTGGCCTTGATGTTAATGTTTTTAAATTTAATTCCTGAAATATTTGCTAATTTAATAATTATTCTTTAATTTCTTAAATATTATCAATGACCTACCTTTGATTATCATTTAATTTTTATTCTGAAATTTAATTCCTGATGTGTTAATGCCAGAAACCTACCCTGATTTTCATTTATTTTAACTATTATTCTCAAATTTAATTCGTGATATGTTCATACAACCTAAGTTATTGATTCTCATTTAATTCTATAATTTAATCCCTGAAATGTAATTGCCAATAACCTACCTGTGATTCTTGTTGTTCTGCATTGTTGTAATTTAACATAACACTCAAATTTAAATATTTTATATTGCACTTTTTGTTTCATTGTTGCATGTTCGGTTTACTGTACATCTATATTTATTGACTGCAGAAATCTTGTAAGCATACATATTTTACTAGGCTCTATTATTTATATATATATTGTATCTTTTCATTTTTTGAAAGGATGAATGTGTCACCTTTACGAAGCCAAAGTCGCCCTTTCTGTCCAATTCCCGAACAATTGTACAACATTGTACAATATCTCAATACAAATTGCAGGTAGGTATTATAAAGAATATCCGGGATAGACATAGTCTTTTGGAAATACCCTTATTATATATATTATTATCAATTTTTCTGCATACTGTGATGTCAAGATATCA
>JAYRBW010035349.1:0-11950 GCA_036023295.1 Invenusta paracnida | reverse complement strand
TTTCTCAAAATGAATGGAAATATCACTATTAGATGTAGAAAGCATTGATTCCAATCAATAATTTTATTCTACTTATATGGCAGAGTTCTTTTGAAGCATGCAAAGCTCTAAACATCTAATCAGACCAGGCTTAGGTATATAGTTCAAATATCCTTCAACATGCAGCAAGCTCACTCACAGCGCTAATATAAATAGACAGCCAATGTTCATGTCATAGAACAAAGGAGGCTCCCAACATTAAAATTAATTAGGCTGGTTGCTCATTAAACAGCTGATTTAAAAATCAAATAGTTTATAATTATTATTTAGTAGATATGACTTTTCATAATTGTCAATGTCAGAATAAATTGAAAGGAAGAAAAGTACTTTAAAAAAGGTTTGATATTCAGTTTATTGAGAAATAAACAGTCAGTGTTAAATATTTCACAGGAGTTGAATGTCCCAAGAAACATGATATACTGGTGATTAAGACATCAGAACAGAGGAAAGTTCAATTTTTGTAGTTGACGGGAAGGCCCAAACAGATGGCACACCAAGAATCAATCAACTTCTTGTAAGATTAGCAACAATGCATCATTTATTAAAATTTAAGGTAGTGCATTATTGATTAAAAAAACATTAAAATAAAATATTTCGATTCATTTTTAGAACTAGTGTATTGTGAAATATAATATATCATGGACCAACTTTCAAAAGTAATCTTTTAAAATAATTGGAATCTGTTATGCCTGGCCCTGATAATGTGATACATTCAAGATTATACTTAAACGAATTAAAATAGATTTCCCAAACCCAAGCAGCTACAAGTACAAGTTAAACATTAAAGTTGAAAGTACACCAGTCACAGATTGGTAATTGGCATTGCCTAAACCCTAGACCTAGTCCATAGTCCCAAGCTCAATTCTTGTTGCAAAATTTTATCTTTAGTATTAAAAATTGACAATTTGCAGTGATATATTGCATAGATAATCTTACTGATAATATAACAACAACTAAATAGATACTATACTGGTGATGTACTTACAGTGGTTTTAATTTATATAAAATTCTCTACCTTTCATGCACATATGCAAAAAGCTTGTAATTTAAAAATTACGAGTTAAATTTTTCAATTTATAAAACGTTAAAACAAAACATTATGCAAAATTTACGCAGATTCCGAAAATTATCTCTATTGAAAAAATGTTAGATACTTTAGCGAATTCCCAATTCATTAATATATCAATGACTTAGAATGTATCTATTTAATTAGCCTGAGAATACATTCTTGCTTTTGATTCTAAAATCAGACTTACATAAATGAACCAACACGAAAGTATTCCGATATTCCAGAACTAATAAATGAACAAGCTTAATTATTAATTGCAACATAAAGTAGTTAACTCTCGTTTTAATTACTATTGCAATGTGCGTAATAAAAAACGTACAACAACTTGACCGTGATGATTATTAAACGCTAAAATTAATTAAGTTCTTAAACAAGAACTTTTTAAAGAGAATAACGTTTTTTATAGAGAATAAATCTAGGAGCCACCGATTGAGCTTATAAGACGGATTAAGCAGTACAGAAAATTGACTCCAACTTAGTAGATTACCGTATTACTGAAATTATTCACAACTCGTAGAAAAGTTTGGATATACTCGAGATTAAGTGTACAAATCATTGGAAATAACGGTGTAATTGGCTTCAATTAGTTGTATTTCTTAAAATGAACTACATACAAAGAATTGTGATACACGCTCACTTTTTAAAATCGGTTTCAGTGTTTTGTGGAGGATAAGCAAAAATTCAGAACAATGAGACAAGAGAACTTTGATAAAAACATACTCTTACACCACTATATTATAGTTGTCCTTAAGTATACATTTACATACTAATTATTTACACCCATAAATGAAGTAGTAGTGTTATCAGATTACGACACAAGCAGACAAAAAACAAATGGAACACTGATACATAGTTTATTCAATCATTCACATAGTACAATTTGGTGTCATCAGGCAGTTTGGGAAAAGATAGTATATTTTTATCACACAGTAGACAGTCAGACTGAGGTGGGATATAGCTTGTGGCGTCAAAAAACAGTATGTCTGATGTCCGTTGCGTCCAATCACCACGAGGGAGAAGTAGATGACAGGTAAGGGAAAGACATTATCGCGTTCTTAGTTGTTTGTAGAAGGCCTGGCAGAAGAAACAAAAATGCAATTGAATATAATACACTTTAATAAATATACAATTCAAAGTCTAAAGTTACTTTGCTGATAAACTGTTTATAGATAAGATCAGATACATATTACAAGAATTATCAATGATTTCTTAAAAATAATAAATAACTAAAACCAATGTAAAACAATATAAAGACTTACTTCGCCCACTCGACGGTGAGAATGAGATGATCATAACCGAAACCGTTGACTCCTGTCAGGGCTTTCTGTGCATCTTCGCGATGTACAAAAGTCACGAATGCAAATCCCTAAAGATAGAAAAGGGATAAAAAAATGTTAATAACAGTTATTCATATCACAAATAAGTCAAATTTTAAAATGTGTTGTTTCTATAAACCACCTTAAGTTTTTAAAGGTTAGAGTTCCAACAAAAATAAGTAATTTACCAAAATAAAACTGACATAATTATATCTCAAGGATATTATACATATATTTGATTAGTAATATTACATAATATTTTCTACGAGTGTCACACTTCTATAGTGTATAATCTGGTTAGATATTAGGTAATATGTAGAAAAATCATATAACTAATAAATGAGTATTTAATCTGAAATTGTACTCTATATGTTTACAATAGATTTGAAATCTGAAAGTAAAACATTAATACTTTCATTTCATTATAGTATACTTATTGTGAATTCAGTAACCCAAAACAAACTTGCAGAATAGCATAAATAATTACAATTCAATCAAATAAAAAACTAGATAGCATGCATACTTTGCTGTATCCCGTGTTTTTGTCCTTGGCCAGATAAATGCGTTGCACCTTGCCGAAGGGACTGAAGAGTTCCGTGAGATCTTGATCACGCGACTCCTCGGGCAGATTCGAGACTCGGAGGGTGAATCCATCGTCTTGGCGCCGAGGACCACCACTATCGCCAGGACCACCACCGCCACCAGTACCTTTGCCTCGAAGGCTGGGAGGGATGTAGGCGCCGGCGGAACGGCCAGAGGGTCGAGGCATATCCAGCTCTGGCATCGGCTGAAGGTAGAAAAACAAATCAATAATTCAGATTTATAATACAATAGAGAACCGAAAATTCAATCCAATTGATGAAAAATTATGTTAAACTTTCAATATATAAATAAGTAACAGTTTAATCCAACGTATTAAAACTAAGATAATAAATTAATGGTAAACATGTTTTGTCTAAAGAATATCGTATTTATAAATACAAATCATAAGCCAAACTATAGTGTTAGGCAAGATGACAACAACTATCTAACAGAAAATTACTATTGTTACAAAATATTGAATTTGAGGTCTTTTAGTATATTTTCCTGATATAGGTTACACAAATAGAGAACATATAAATTAAAATCTATAGATTGCCATTATAGTAGCAATACTGTGTACAATATCACGAATAAACAAATATAAACTGTTTCAAAAACAGCTATGAAGTTTAATTCAAAAACATGTTTATTGATAAAAGAGCTAGAAGCATTATAATATGGGTTACGCCATAATAAAATATAAAGTACTGAGATAAATATTGGAATTTATGCGCAAGAACTTCATTAAATTGATATACTCTTGTATTTTTATGTTGTATAGGAAATACAAAATAGTGTGTATTTAAACAAAAACGTGTAAAAATGAGGATCTTAATAATGAAATAGGCCTCATATGAAAATAAATTAAAAGAAACATGCGTTATGGAAAAATATTGCGAATTATTACAATGTTAAAACTATTAACTAACAATCAATTATAAATATTTTACTATACACAAAACAAATATAAAGGCTCATTATAATAAATATGCTGGTGTAGCATTTTGAACACCTATTTTTCAATAGGTTTGAATGTTACGTTGAAATTACAGTTAATGGAATAGATCATAAAATTATAAGGAGAAAACACAATCGGACGAGCTTATAGTTGCTAACAATACCGATAACATAGAAAAAAAGTAGGAAGATGGGCTTCAAACCTGTTTCTGCGAATCAGGATCTACATCATCAGCATTACTGACGTTGGCAGCCTCCAAACGGTCTGTGATCTCCTTTATGGAGGCAAGTTCGTCCTTGTAGGGACACTTGTGCGAGAAATGAGCGCCACCACACACACGACATTTGAGTGCAGCGTCCTTCGCCTTTATTCGACTCGTCTCGTCATCCTCTTGGTCCTCCAACTGAAATGGGAAGAATCAAAAATGTTTGGAAATTTCTCTGACGAAAAGCCCGAAAAAACTAAAACGCCACATATAAATATTTTAAACCCAATTTTTCATACTGTAAAATGCTACAATATATTAAAAATAGATTATAGTCTTAAATCAATCAAAAGCTAAGGATGTCAAATACACTGTCCGGATGTGTAAGCAAAAAACTATTGTGCTTAGAATTTTTAACACAATTTGACTAGTACAAGAGGCTTGAATGACTGTTTATACCCAGTTTTAGGTATATTTCTGGCATGCCCGATCCTTTCTATATCCACTCATGTATCTATATGAATTCTCAATGCATATCAGACAGTATGCTGCGTTAATTTTTTGCTGTTGTCAAAACCAAATAAATGTCAACCAAGCTAAATAATGCTGGAAAATTAAGAAAAATTAATAGTTATAAATAAATATACTTAAGTAAAGAAAATTGTTAAAACTTACAAAAACTATGCCACGAATAAAAACCTGTTTGTAAAAATAATTGGATCGAAATTATAACAACACCTTAATAATACAGAGCAACATTTTTCAATGCAATAGTATTGCGTGTGAGTAAATATATTAAATTTATATCAAAATTAAATTTTTGAAAAACAAATAATCCTTTTGTACTAATCCGAACTGCAAAACTGATTTTTAACTGAGTAAAAAAATTATTAATAAAAAATCGACTAATATATCAAACTACAAACTGACTCTATTTCATTAATATAGAAATGAGTAACCTACTTCTTTTTCGTGAACAAACTTCATGAAGACGTCATCTCCAGGATTGGTGTTGGCTGGATTGGGACCAGGAGGGTCTGTACTGGCGGCACCAAACTTGCGCCACTGTTTCCGCTTAGCAGCCGCGTGGGTCACACGCTGGGTCTCCACTCGGAACTCTCGGACATCCTTTAGTAGGTCACCATCTTCGTTGTACCGGAAACAGATCTCTCGTTTAATCTGCTTCTCGTTGTCGTACTCAACCACCTTTGGGGGGAGAGATCCACTCCCTGCCTCTTCTTCTGCTGTTCGACGTTCCTCCTCTTCTGCCCAATTTGGTCTACAGTGGAATGCCAACAGAAATAGCATGTCAAGTACATAGTTTATAGAGCATTTAAACGAAAAAGTTTAAGAAAAAGGACACCCTTTCCCAATGTGTTTATTTGAATTTGTATTAATGCGAGAATAAAAGAGCTTGGTAGTACCAGTAAAAATCATTTTCATTACCAGTCACAATGATCTACAGAAGACATAAGGCAATGAAAAGACAAGTTGAATTGAGTAAAAGAGATTACAAAGGTGCTAACTGAGAAACAAAGTAGACATTTCAAAAGTGAGAGACCAGTAACAATTTATAGAAATGAAGGCATGTAGATGGAGTAAAACCGATGCATTTATCTTCAAGACTTCCTATACAACATTATCATGAATGCAGACAATATTGAAAGATAGGAAGGGAGGTGATGGAAAATTAAAGAAGGAATGTGAAGTGTAATAACTGATTAAGAAAAAGACGATCATACAAGAAACAAATAAAATTTAATATTGGACGAGTAGTTTTTATAAAAATGTATTTTAGTCTAGAAAGCTTAGCAATATGAATAAAAAAACAGAGCTTTTTTCTTATAGCAAAAACAATTTGATAATAAAATTGAAATACACAATTCCTATGGTAATTCCACTTCTTACTCAATCAAACAACTAAATGATTCGAATCATCAAATGGTTTAATTTGAGAACCTAAAAAATAATAAAATACTATGTGTAAAATTATATTGAAATATTATGACTAAACATAGCATATTAATTCATTTATAGCAAACATATACTTCAACTTTAACCGTATCTGAAAAATAAGCTAACACTATTAAAAGACTGATGAATTGAAAAATCATTAAACATTAGTTATATAAAAAACAACACAGGCAAATATTAAGAAAAAATTATTTAACAAATGGCAGTAACACCTTAAAGTTGAACATGGAAGATGAGTTGTAGCAAATTATGTTACTCTCTGTATCACTTGGGCAAAAATATCACAGTAATGGATATTTTCACTACAAAGTATTTCAAGTAAAGAGAACAGTTCCATGACTATTATAAATTCATTTGCCCAGATCAAAGTTATCCTATTTGGTTAGTATGATGGCAACAGTTGTGCTAACATCTGTGTTCCAAATAATTCAATTATACGTTTTTTTGTTACTCATGCCAATATATATTTAAAATATTATAATACTTATAATGCATTTAAAGTTGTTGATAATTGTGATTATTTACTGCTCAAAATATAAATGAATTTATTTATGAGAAGAGTATCAGTATTTATGCAAATTATTGACCATATTATTGTATGAATTATACCAATTGAACACCTTGCTACTAACAACTCTAGATAAACTGTCAATTTTAGCCTACTTTTGTTTTGATGGTTATGTCACTAGACACTAACAGATATTGGTCTCAACTCAAATGGACCAACTGTACAACACAGGGCTCAAACTTAACACAGGCACACTTGCCAATGGCAACCAATAATGGAATCAGCTGAGCTGAAACTATGACACTCGCCCAATTGTGTCAAACTGGGTTGTGTCATACTTTGTAATACTGTAATACATACTGTAATACTGTACATACTATAATTGTACATTTTCATCTAATAGTATGTCTAGGAATACAACAAAAATTTGATAAAATGTACTTAAATGGACAATAAAACTACAATTCTAAAATATACTAAACTCACCAACAACTAACTAAACCACATGTTGTAATGTACAATACATGTATTGTTAAAAGAGACAGGATAAGAAACTAGGATGATGAGGACACCAGTAAGACTGGTTGGGAAGGGTGGTGGGAAATGACTGCAATTTTGTCATAATATTAAACATATATATTATGTACATATGTAACTTTAATAATACATATTTTCTAGAACACATATTCAAAACTTTTCCTAAGAATATATACTTTATGGGTGCGTAGTTAATTTCCTGGACAAGTAGAAAGTCTGAAGCACTCGCCCATTGTGCAAGTACTTTAGAAAGTTAGTTTTGAGCCCTACAACAGTATGAGCACACTTTGTGTACAGAATCATTGAAACAGTATTTCTATGAGAATATAACAAGTGCAAATTATCTGTAAATACTGGCCTCAAGTACAGAATCTGGGATTAATCTTCCAACAGGATGGTGCTCGTCTACACAGGAGCTAAAATGTCTGCCAGTGATTAAACAAGAGCATGCCAGATTAATGGATTGGATAAGGTAGTGTGTAAGATAACCAAGTGACTGCCCAGACTATAGTTTTAATATTGTTTATAATGATAGTCAATGCAATATGGTCATTCAGTGTGCCACCACATTTTCCAGAAATAATAAAAACTCCAGAAGATTGAATTCTTATTAACATCTGACCTCTAATTGGATGATAATTACATAAACAGATTAAGTACAATATTAATGTCCAGAGTGTCAGGTATCTTAACAATGTAAATCAACATAAAAGTCCAAATAAAAGAAACTATGAGTTGTCAGCTTTGTCAAGCATTGTCAATTCATGCTTCTTATCTTTAATACTTTGGTGCAACATATTGGCTTTGGCTAAAATTGTGAAACACCCCTTTGCATCAGCAACTAGACAGAGATCATTGGCATCCTTCTTAAAGCTGGTTATTTCTTTTAAGAGCTTCATTTGCTTTTCATTCAAACTGCTATTATTTCTGTTGATTTCCTCTTGTTTGAAGCACATTCTTTCTTACTTGTCTTGGCTTCTAGATCTGTTCTATAATACCTAGCCCAAGAAGACCAAATGGACTAGATCATTTTGTCAGTGATTTTAATATTTTGAACTCTATCTGTATGAGAAACCAGTGTTGCCACAGCTAATCATGGTTAAAATATCTTTTGCCAAAAATATGTCAAACAGTAGACTTTTATTAATTTATATTTTTAAAAACTCTTCATAAAACATAGTACTGTTAATGAATAAATTTAATTTGGAAATAATACAACAAATAATATTTAATTATAACAATCATACAGATATGCACTATGCTAATTTAGTTGAGTTCGATTTCTTCTTTTTATTGACTTTAGGCAGCACGAAAATGCTGTTTGATTCCAGACACCACTTAAGCTGCCTTTTAGGCTGCTTCCCATTTGATCTGACTTTTTTTCATTTAAAGAAAGTAGTAGGTATTCTCCTTCTCAACTGATGTCTCATTGTCTGCAGCAGCCAACAGATTGTGGCAAAAAATATCTTATTAATACATTTTTTAAATATTGACCAAGATGATCAAAATATCATATATTGCCAACTTTAGTCCCAAAATTGCCACCTGTGGCAACACTAAGAAACCAAGTTGGAAACAGTTTGCAGAGAATTCAGAGTGTTTATACAGATTAGCTTTGAGAGTTTGTTTGTTTACCTAGAAAAAGAATGTTAAAAAAATTAGAGTATTGCTACTGTAGACTATTTTATGGAACAAACATGTAATGTTTGATTTCTTAAGCAATAATAAATTCTTACTGAAAATCCTCTTTACACATCAGCATTGCCATAAAAAGAGTAAATACCATCTTAAGGATTGTCTTCAAATTGTTATAACCATATCCCTCCTGAAGAAGGCAGAAATAGAATCTATCTAGATGATCTTGGGAATATGAAAACTTTTGAAAATGTTCTATGTTCATTGTAATGATAGTATTAATCACAAAACAAGTCAAACTCCTCAGAAGCAGAATCAGATTCTTGTGCAGAAAACCGGTTCAGTGTAAAATTATATGACTAAATCTCTGAAAATCTTCCTGCACGTGTCTGGATTAAGTGTCAAAGAAGATGGTGACAAACAGAGCTGCTATTTCATATTACAAATCTGTGTGAAATTGGATTTTTCTCTTGGAGCAAGGAGATTGTTGTAACTAAAGGTCTGACAGTTAACATGAAATCTTAGTTGCAGCTTGAGTTGGGACTAAGCAGCTTGTTTCTCTACAACCATAATAGTTATGCTTAGCAAAATCAAGATAAAAATAAAATTCATCTACCTGATGACAGCTCAGCATGCCAGTCACTTGGTTCAAAGTAATTGTTAAAATATATACATGGGACATTCAATCATACATAACATACTATTAAAATAGGCAATTGTGGAGTTCTTGGCCATAAATTAATTTGTTTAGAAAAAAAATAAAATGAAAACAAAAAAATAAATGTAATTAAATTTATATATTGTAGTACTATTATAAAGGATAATGAGATGCTTGATAATCATAGTGGTTATGGCTGCCAGCTTTTAGAAGTGTGTAGGGGTTACTTGCTAATAACATTTATTTTTTGACATTTAACAAGTAATGCCTATTATTAAACTTTTGACTATATTATGATGATTTTTTGCATCATGTTTTGTAATGTTACTAAATTCATGTTTATTAATTACATTTATTTTTTGTTTTGTTAAACAAGTTACCCCTATACACTACTAAAAGCTGGTGGCTGCAACCACACCATGATTATCAAGGCTAAGCATCTCATTATCTTTTATGATTATATTACAATACCCCTGGTTTAATAAATTTCCAGAAAAAAAATTCAATTTGCGCCCAACAACTTTACAATCACTTTAAAATACATACTATTAACAAAATTCTAGAAATTCCAGATGAGAAGGCCCCCTGGTTATTTAAATAGTGTGCCAAAAATTCTATTAAAAAATTAAAAAATTTTTTTTTTACTTTTAAGATGAGTCATGACTAATATAAAAATATGCATGGTTCCCATACTTTTAACATAAACTTTTTCCCAGTTTTTACTGTGTTATAAATAATAAAATAAAAAATAGTTTTTGTGTCAATAATTGAGTAAAACAGTATCAGAACACAAAAAAGTATGATAACAATATTTAGAATCAAACATGTTTGTAAAATGTGAATGCATAAAAGTTACAGTTCTTTTTCCTTTGTTTTGATAGCCTTTTCCAAAGACCAAATTTTTTCACTAGTTGATGCTTTAGATCAAATGGCATTTGATTTAATGCATAACTCTTGATACTTACCTGTTTTCTCTGCTTTATATTAGATGTTGTCAGCAGATTGTTGACATCTAATTGCAGCTTTGCCCTTTTCTATTGCCAAAAAATCTGAACAATTACCAACCTTAGGCTTACTAGCAAACATTGAAGTAAGTTTAAATGAATCATTGTAAGATACTGCCTTCAAATGTTTTTCTGGTCAGATTTTGCATGACTTATCAATGCTCTTTCACCCATGTTGCTTAATTCACAATCTTTTGAACAGTTTACAAAAAAAATGAGCTTTTGGAGACTGGAGTTTGACTAATCCTTGACTGAAACTCCCATTTTTAACCAGTCAGAGTTAAAAAATGTTATTTATTTACAAAATTAGCAATCAAAAGCAACAATTAAAATAATATGAGTTAATTAGAAATTAGTACATAATTAAAGATCTAATCTTGCCAAATTATAATCATATATGGTTTTACTAATAAATATGTGGATTAATTGAGATACAGTCAGAACTGATGTAAGTTATCAATGCAATACATAATAAACATTTTATTAATCAATCATATTTAGTCACTAAAAAAGATAAACACATGAATGATTAGATATACATATCCAACAGCAAACTAAAAGGTGAAGAATTAAAATTTGACTGTTTAATGTCATATCAAGGACAAGGTACATAATAAGGACAATCCCGTATTTTAGCATCCCAAATTAATATTTTAAAAATTTCAGTAAAATCTTAATCTAAATAAACAAATAATATATCAATAAATTTATAAATAGTTATAAATATATTGACAAAAGTTTTTTCAAATAGTTCAAACATTAATTTAAGAATTAATTATTGTTCAAAATAAGTTTAACTAATTTGTGCAAACTTTTGAAGAAAATAAGTAATTTACCTATAAGCAAATAAATTTTTATTTGCCATTTCCAAACAATATGCTTTATTACAGTTTTAATAAATTTTATATACTTTTATTTCTATATAAAACCCTTTTATTTCATAACATTAAATACAATATATTCTTTTTAAATTTATTATTTGTAGCATAAGATTTTACAGAAAAAAACTATTATTAATTCTGAAAAGTAGGCTATAAAACATATTAAATAGGCATTATTATTTCTTATTTAACACTGATACCTGTGCTCATGCTTGCTATTTTTAATATTTAACATTACATCTGCACTTGTTAATTTTAAAAAGCTGCACCTAAACTAAAAATGTTGTGCAAGATCTTGCAAAAATTACTCTCTAAAAAAATTTGGCCAACAGACACAGTACAGTAGGAGTGAGAAAAGCAAGTAAGAATTTTTTTGGAAAATATGGTATATTTAGTATAAAAAAGGTTTTTAAAGATGATTCAAAATAAATGATACAGTCACTTAAATGTTAAATGAAAAATAAGGAAACCACAATAGATATAGGAATAGAAAATTTATTTATTGCAAGCTTTCGACTCACGCTGGAGTCATAATCATGCACAAAAGTGAACCAAGAATAGTACAGGGCAAGTAAATATACAGA
>JAYRBW010035338.1:0-11950 GCA_036023295.1 Invenusta paracnida | reverse complement strand
TCAAGCTCACAAACAGACAGACAATTTCAAATATAAATATAAGATTTATAGGTAAATAGGGGGTAACATATATATTATATACATATATGAAAATAACACATTTAAAATATACAACTCATCTTATTAGTCAAAATTGGGATAAACATTTTTTTTAATGCAGAAGTAAAATGTTAAATTTAATTTTTAGATTTTAGTTACCGCTCCGAATACTTTGGTATTTAATGTAAAGTGCACTTTTTGGACATAAATCTGATTTGTAAAAGAATATGGAAAAACAGAAAAACGTTTTTTTACTTAATTATTATAATATATCCTAAATTAGGAAAAGTCATGAAAACAAATCAATATAGTCATTATATTTTCGTTTTAAATAAAGTTTGACAATTAATGGTAGCCGCAGTGGCTACTTTGGCGTGAATAGGGTTAATGCTATATTATTTGTTTTAAATTTTTTATGGTGATTTGAGGATGTCAATTCTAAATTTAAAATTTTCAAAAGTGTGCATATTAAAATAAATAGTATAACTAAACAAAATGTGACTATGAATCAAACATGTTAAGATAAAATAATCATTATCTTTTCAAACATTGATTAGTCAAAATATTAATTTTGTTTCATTATATTTAATAATATTCATAGCTTAAGATTATTAATATTCTATGCCTTTCTTAGAATAAAAATGTTAATATATTTCACACTGGAAAACAAATGACAATAAATAAATGTTTTATTGTTATTTTTAAGTAGCAGTTAGATTACCTACATTTTCTTTTTTAAATACTTTTGCTTACATATGTTACATTGTTATTTTTTACTTACTATGATTGATCCATTTTGCTTTTTAAAGTTAAAATTTTAACTATATGTTTCAATCATTCTTAATATGCTTTTTTATTAAGTTTCTGATGACTAATTGTATTCTTCTTGAGACCTTCAGCTTATATTGATCTTTTATTGTAGTTATTCAAATATCATGTTTTTAGACAATTTAAATTTCTTCAAATTACTGTTTATGTGTTATCTAAACACCTTCTTGATGTTTTATCAACTGCAGTAAATGTATTATATAAATTCAATCCATCAATTTTTAAAAACAATATCTGTCAGTTGTTATGAAATACTATTGTAATTATATTATATTACATCTACTTAATTTGATTTGTTTAATTCAAATTGTTTTCAATATTTTCTTATCTGCACTGTTAAATTCACTATCAGTGCTGGTTATTGTCAAAAATTCAATTTTGCCATATTTAACTTACTATGCCTTAATAAAAACATTAAATTTATTGTGCACTATAAAAACTGACCATAACCATAAATAATATTTTAAAACTAAATGCTATGCATTAATAAACTGGCCATGTGCCTGCCATGGAATTGAAAAGGCTGTATTATCTATATTGGTTAAATGTGTATCATTTGTATATATATATGCATTGAACTAATATATTTTCAATGTAAATATTAAACCCATACTTATAGTATGAATAACTTAAACTTGTTTTTGACAATTAGTAAATTCATGTGTCATAATTTTATAATATTATTATATAAAATATAATGCCCTTTTTTATTATTTTGCAGATAACATTTTGTCATGGGTGATGCAAAGTAAGTTTTAACTTGCATATACTGTATATATATACTTAAACATACATGCATTATATACTATATTTTTAGTACTGAATTATCAAAGGGTGCTTTAAAGAAGCTTCAGAAGCAAGCAGAAAAAGCTGCTAAAAAGGAAGTATACAAACAGCAAAACCAGGTGAATATTTTGTTTTATCATAACTAATAAATAATTATTTAGACAACATCCATATTGACAATCTAAATTAATGTTTATGCCCTAGTTTTAATTAAATATTTTTTTATTCTCTAATGGGTGTATAGTTAAATGTATTTAAAGAAATGTAGTTTCCATGCATCACTCTACATTTTTAGACAATTGAATTTAATTGCAAGATAGAGATAATTACACCAACATGGGAAATGTGAAATGCCTGCCACTGCGTGTTATGATAACAAAGCCATTGTCACTGCAATATCTTTTCTGGCTGATGCTATCAACAGAAACATCAAGTTGTTTAATAATATTGGTATCACTGTGAAACTAGTCTGCAAGACATACACTTTCTGACAGGCCCTGTCCAGCAACCCCAAGTAGACATGTAACTTACGAAACTGCCTCTACAAAGTGACTTGCAAACATATCAGGAAGTTCTATTAGATTTTTCCGTACAAGTGCAAAGGGCACTTAAAGGCAACAAATACTTTCATCTATAAACACTTACAACAGTACAATAAAATCTTTAAGTTCGACACATTGGGCACTAGTGCTTAAAGCGTTCGTCTCAAAGCTGAAGAAGGTATTCCCATATGGTATCTAAAACTCAACAACGTGGATTAGGCTGCCCCAGCTGGATGAGGTCCTGTGAAACATTGACTACAAGCGCCTCGCCACTTATCGGGCGATGGTCATCCCAGGCTGTGACCCCATCTACAGACGTTAACATATGGAACTCTGGCTCCAGCAGTGTATCTCCTCTGTGCAGCGGGATTAGGTATTTCGGTGGGCCTTCTCCCCTCTATCCATTCGGATGGATAACCCAGCACAGCAATAGTAATGTTTTTTCATCTAGTAGACCAGGCGGAAGGCGTATACCCCAAACTCATCACATAATTGAAGGAACTAATCATTTAATTTTTCTACTCTTGTTAAGATCCGCTGTTTAAATTGTAGTTTTATATCTATATAGTTATTTATTTTTCCATTGATTAAAATGTACTCCTAATTAATATATGCTCGCTGATTCTGCTACATATATTTGTGCACACTTAAACTCCATCCATAAAAGTGTAAATAAAACATCCATCAAACTATATATATATATAACATATATATATCCATGTTTGAAACTTTGGTACTACACTTACCTCATTGAACTGTTTTCATATACCTTTGTCTTATAATTTCACATTACTTTATATGTCTACTTATCTCTAACATTTCTAACTACGACATATGTTCATGTATTATATGCAATCATCTGTGAAGTATATAACGTTATTTATCACTCATTATATATTATTTAATTATCAGCATTAAAACTGATGTCACTACTCTATTTTATTCTACTAATTTATTGATTGTAATGGAAGTTTTCCAACACAAATACTGATTTGTATAAAATGTATGAAAAGACTTGTTCTGTCAGTAGTGAAATTTGTATTTCTTGCTTGCTGTTTCGTCCAATACCCATATATTTATTGCTCTTAATCATTTCGGTCGCTGTGTCTATACAGGATACGAAATCTTCTACTGGCGTAAGTGGTAAACCCGACACTGGCGACAATGATGGAGTGGATGTCTCCAAAGATTTATATGGCAACCTGGCTCTCAATCGGTCCCAATCACGACTGTCCAAGACCTACGTCCCACTGAAGCAACTGCTGCCCAGTATCTCGGGCCAACAGGCTTGGGTTCGAGGTCGACTTCACACGAGCCGAGCTAAGGGAAAGACGGCATTTTTTGTGCTCCGGATGCAGCAGTACACTGTCCAGTGTGTCATGTCTGTTGGTGATAAGTTGTCCAAACAAATGGTCAAGTTCACTGCCGGGTAAATATTAACACACTTGGTCAGACTTTATATGTATCGTATATATTTGCAGGAATTAATAGTTATTTTAATATCTATTGAAATCTATGTACAGGTTTTCTTTTACAAATGTTAGACATTAAGAGAAAATATCAAGACTCTGGGTCGAATCTATATAATAGCTAAAGCATTCTATAATTTTTCAAACTATAAATTAAAAGGAAATTTTGGTGAATAACGATATAACGCATATTATAACCATAGCATGACCGTAAAGTTGGGTATATACGCAATTTTTTTATGTGGTAGTATAGGGTGTCTACTTCAAGAATCCGTCGGGTGCCACCTTGACACCCTTAGGCAATTTTTTTTATTGACGTCATAAGCCACACCTTTTTTTCAAATACCTCTTAATTATGACTTAACTAGTTTATGGTATAAACATATCATGTTTGGTATCAAATTGAAGCTTATGGCAAATGGAATGTAAATAAAGAGATTAAATGAGATAAAACCCAAGTATATGTCACTTAGGGGTCATTTTCGGTTACACAAGGTCAAATGAGGTCAGGAATTTAACAAGACTGAATAAAACGTGTAACATATCATGTTTGGTATGAAATCAATTTATTTTATAAATAAATAAATGTAAAATAAATGTATGAAATAATGGTTGTTGATCTTTTTCTAAAAAAATAGATCACTTCAAAGTCAATGTTATACAAGGTATACAGGGGTGTAAATAATGTATTACATTTTGTTCCAGAACAAGTTAACAATTAAAATTACAGTCACCTAGAATATGGCATCTAAAAATACAAGTTCACATCTTTTGAGACAAGTAACAAATTCAACATTTTATACCAATATGTCTTACTATTGTCCTACTATCCGTCATCCTCTGACTCCTCTTCTGTTGGAGGCTCGTCCAATTCTTCATCTTCAGATTCCACTTCTGGCAGAGGCTCGTCCAATTCTTCTTTGTATGCACATTTGTACAGTGCACTTTCGCCTCACACTTGCAGTATGATGTACATGATACGCCGGCTGACTGGCAACTGCAATTAGCCCTGGAACACGGTGGCACTAATTTGCATCCACAGGCAACAAGTTCTAATAATTCCTTTGGAACAACCACCGTGCCATACACGGGTACGGGAATGTCTTCTTCTATTTTCCATCCATACATGGAAAGGTTAGTTGTAGGGGGGTCATTTTGATCAGCTGCTCTCCAGATAAGTACTTGAAGACGAGCACGTTTGATATGCCCTATTGCTGACTTGTCAGTAGAAAGTAGGCTCTTGATCTTTGGAGGGTCTTTCTTCTTGCTAAATGTTATGAATCTCAAATTGTTGAGAGATTCTGTTATCTTTCCGCAGTACAAGTAGGAGAGAAAGTTAATTCCAGCTTTCATCCAGTCACCTTCTGCATCAGGCTCTGTAAATACTTGGAGATTAAGATCCAATTTGAGCAACGAGTTGAGAGCGGAAATCTTTCCTTTGCCAAATGGATACGATACGGTATCGCAACCTGATAGGGTATGCACAGCCAATAGGTCAAAGCGCTTGTCTCTTAGCTTTAAAGCCGTAGCTTTAATGTCAATTACTTTTCCATCATATTTCCTCATGGAAACTTTTGCAGCAGGCTTGTAAACCCAAAAGAAGAAATCTAGTAAGACAAAAATGTCTGTGTCGTCCGCGAGAATTTGAATGTGCTTCTTTGCGGTGACAGCTTCAGAAGATAACTGATGATTTTCACGTCAGCCTCTTCATGATGATAAACAGAATCTTCTCCGATCAACTGCAGTTGAGCATTGGTACTTTTGGCATCATACAAATACTGAATCAGTGCGGTCTTGTTCACATAACTTTTCTTGATGACATCTTTAGCTGGTAGTATTGTATTGCTGTTCAAAACATACTAATTGGATTTAACACCCTTAGGCCGCCTCTGACGTTCGTGGGATTTGATTGAATGTTTATCATACATAGGTGAGGTCTTTCCAATGATCTATGTGTGCTATTAAAATTAGAAGAAAAACACGAAAAATTATGCTAGTAGTATGAGGAGGTGCACATCTTGACCATGACTCATCATCTCACCCCCATCTCGGCCAATCATATTCAATTACGGTCAGCCAATAACAAATCACGTACAATATATAAAAGGAACGTCCCCTATTGTTGCCGCTCAAACACTCATATACATTAGTCATATTTTACACGCTCCTTTCATTCAACTATGCTGCGTATTCGCTTTATAAGAAGTTCAAGTGGCACTTGGTCTATCCAACCAAACTATAAGCAATTACGTCAATCCTAATTGAACGTAGGCGTCAAATAACTGCTGCTCCATCTCCTTACAAGTAAACATTAGTCCATCAATAATCCAACAGAGTATTGACAAGTTTACACTGAAGCAGCAAGTATTCTGAATAAGCTAGTGGCAAATGGAATCAAATTGGACTCTGAATAAAAAGTTTTACTGGATGACAGCTCTCTTGATAATACCTTCATCATTGATTTAATATACTTTACAGCCCTTACTGATAAGAGCAGAGCGCTATCACCATCTGTCTGGCACCAATTCAAGGCAGTTTTATGATAGACATACAATTAAAATACCTATTAGTGTGCTTTCGACTTCGCGAAAATTAGCCTATGATACTGATGAACGTGATACGGTTGATAAAGGGGGTCCATAGCGGTCTTGACAAGTTTTCAAGCTTACAGATAACTACATATGTTGCATTATAAACATGCGCTCTATCGATTGCCATACCTAAAGAAATAATGAATCCACTTAGTTACTGTATTAAGAATCCTACAGACACTGCCGATGTGCTCTCAATCGATATAGAATGCAACATGACATGCTGTACCCCACCCACTGTACTACAATGCATCATTTCCGAGCTCTTACGGAAGTATAGAGGCGTTGGTAAAAGCAAGAAAGTTACCGAGGAAGAAAGTAATGAATTGGTTGAAAAGTCAGTGGGCACAAACTAAACTCATGTGGGGTTATTTAGTTCATGCCTGCACACAAGGCGGCTATGGTCGATAGATTTAATCGTACCTTGAAGTAAAAAATGTGGCGTGCTTTTACTAAACACTGCGTTCTCTGTTTGACAGTATAGTGGACGGTAGCTTTTATGAGCAGGAGATGCAGAGAGTGAGTGCACGTGAGGAAACCTATCGCATTGATAAATTTATTCGCACACGCGGTAGTGGTGTGCATAAACAAACCCATGTGCGCTGAAGAGGTCATACATGCGAAATACCTGCCTTCTTGGATACCCTTTGCTCAACTAACTCGTGTGAAAGATGTCTCATATTAATTAGAGTGATGGCTTTTACATTGTTGTCCCGAGCAATGTGCATGGAACCTGCTTCTATTTTTCGGTGCAAGTAAACGGGAACAGTTGTTGATATCTGATTTTATCAAGGAAACTGCAGGATAGGTGGAAGCTGAGGGGCGACAAACAGTGGACATACACAACATCTGAATAGCGTTAAAGGGGGTGAATCGATTGACCTCTGTGGTCCTTTGTGCCTGGATATATGTAAGCGGGCAGATATCTTTTCAGTCAGCTTGATGTGCACCTCTTGATGTATACCTCTTTAATAAAGCTGGAGACCAAAAAACATCCGAAGTGATTATTGAGGATGCTGTTCTCTTTTAGACGGGTTAAGGTCTCGCCCGGAACTCGATTTAAGCACAATTCACTGGACCATTTGGTGCTCTATAGAGAGGGTGTTACTGTTCCCTTCCGCCCGCTCACGCCTAACTTTGATAAGAAACTATCTGTGCATGAATATATTGCCGGACTGCTACAGAGATTGGAACTGTTTAATCGTGATGAAAATATTGATATCACACTTGACGACTTGACTGGGAGGACCCTGTTTGCATTTAATCTAACGCCTGATCTAACAGTTGCTTGTCATGCACAACCCTGTAGTGAGGGGAATCTTCGATTGAAGCTCAAGTTGGCAAAACACTTACCGAGTCCATAAACGTAATCATTATGGCTGTTTTCGATGGAAAGGTGGAGGAAATCACATGTCAGCGTTGAGTACTAATGGGCTTTAAAGGCTAACTTGGGATGCTCTATACAAATCAACTGCTTCGCTTTGTGAGCCTGCACTCTCGTTTAGATAAAACATTTCTGGGTAGTAAATCGTCTCCGCGCTGAACTCAGGAACCCGGATAAGGCCGTCGCTGTTGGCCTCATTGTCAATACTGATACTAATAATTTTCCCGGTCAACATTGGATCGCCTGCGTTCTTCTCCCCTATAGACGTGGGGAGGTATTCGACTCGTTTGGACAGCTGCCTCCGCCTTGTGTACAACTTTGATTAAATAAAGTGATATCGAGGATGGACATTTAACTCTACTTTTATTCAGGGTCCTCTAACAATACTATGTGATGGCTATTGCTTATACTATTTATATAAAAACTTGTGTGTAAGCTGCCTATGACGATGATTGTACGAACACCATCCCACTTACTGGGAATGGTGTTATACTGCGACTGTATTATTGGATTGTTTGTTATTAGACGACACTTATCCCGATTGTAACAGGATTTTATTGTACTACTACTACTTTTGATGCTTTAATAACATGAGTTTGATCACCTCAACATATGTCTTGTTTCTCTAACTTTCACACATATAGGGGAGAGCGATTGGCTATTAACATGAACAGCTAGCAGGGAGAGGGTGACTAAAAATATAGAACAGTAGTGATGAACTGGGTGAATCCGACTTGAGTACAGAGGCGGTATCTCTTTATACAGATATGAAACCATTACTTACCTACTTATATCGTGCGGGAGTTGACACACCTTCATATGGCAATATCTATGTTAGAAATCAGACATATTGAAAAAGATGGAAGAGGCGATGGGTGATTTGGGTGAAAATTACCTAGACTTTTAAAATACATAAATACATACATAAAAAAAGGTGCAACTGAAGCTATATATTCGTCAATTTCTGGATAACTTATAAACATAATGGGTCTATGTCTACAAATTTTCACAACAATTTCCGAACTTAACTACCTCATGATATGCTATATTACAACGTATTAGGAGTTTGGGGAACTGATAATCATCTCGTATAACACCTTTGTGAAAACGGTCATTCAATAAGAACTAGATTTCGCGCGCAAGTGAGGGGGGGCGTGATGAGCCATGGTCCAAATGTGCACCTCCATACTACTTATGTTATTAAATAAATAAAATTATACGAATGAAAGTTTTCACAATTTTCTTACAGTTTATAACTTACATTACTAAATGACTAATGCAACAAAATAATATGTTTTATACATTGAGATATTAAAACTGGATATAAATAAAAAGGATAATTTTGAAACAAATAATTCTGTTAATATTGTCTAAATTCGGTATATTTAGAATCCTTTTAACATTACTACTTTTATTATAATATGCTTAACCAGCTTGTACAATAATACATATTGTGCATATGCATGTGCATATTTCTATATTAGATCGCTATTCATTGTAAAATTCATTCTTATAATTCAGCATAAATTTTCTTGAAATTTGTTAACTATATATCTTGAAATGCTTATTGTTTTCAAGTCATTGTCAGTAAAATATATAAAATGTGTATTTCACTAAATGTTGTCTCCTTTTTTAGTACTTCAAATACTTTATTAATTTTATAATTTATACTTAAAATATATTGTCTATGTGTAGCTTTAAGATGTAGATATATTGTTATCACTCATTTCTGCTCGCTATGTAGTAACGTAGTAACCGATATTTTTAGTCGAAGTTAAAATTTTAGAGATACGATTTCGGTGTAAATCTTTTTAATTTTTTTAATATGCTCTTAGCGTGATATTTAATGTCTACTTGTTATATTCAACTTGCTCTATATTGTATATTTTGACACGGCACTAACAGTATTCCAAAGGAATCGATCGTGGATGTACTGGGAGCTGTGAAGTCCGTTGACAGCAAGATTGAGAGTTGCTCTCAAGGTGATGTGGAGCTCCATGTCCTTGAGATCTGGATTGTCAGCGCCTCCGCACAACGCTTACCACTTCAGATTGAAGACGCTATGCGTCCAGAGGATGATGAAAATGTAAAATGCAGTTATTTAAAAAATGTCTCATAGCATATCAATTACAATTATGCACAAACACAAAAAGATCGCTTATAGCGTTGACGTAAATTGACGGTTTTGTGTGCAATACTTAATATTATATATTTCTTATTATTTTTGTTGTTTAACAAAATGATATAATTGATTGAATATGAATGAATACGTGAATTATGTAATCTGAATATTGATATTTTTCATTTAATGCAAATTTTATCATATTTTTAAGGATTTACTTTTTTAATTATTTAATTTATTGCTTATTATTAATCAATCTGATGCTTAATTGACCTAAATAATAAATGCAATATCTGATTTCTTATTCTTTATCCCTACTGTATAATATTTAACTTCATTATACATATATGCACTATATGTATAGAATATGAAATTAATAATGAAACCTTTATTATTTTTTTCATATATTTATATGTATAACGATTAATGAATATTAAATATTATAATGTGATGTAATTTGGTGGTTATTTTCGACTCCGAAAATTTGATTAAGTATGAGCTTTCTGTTTATACACATACATATACAATTAAGTTGGCTCCAACCAACTAATATACAATACGGTTTTACTAATCAAGGTGTTATCGCGCGTGAATCAAGACACACGATTGGACAACAGAATCCTGGACCTGCGTACACCAACCAACCAAGCGATCTATCGTCTGGAAGCTGGGGTCTGCCGTCTTTTTCGTGATCATCTAACGAGCAAGGCCTTTGTCGAGATCCACACACCTAAGATCATCTCAGCGGCTTCTGAGGGCGGGGCAAATGTCTTTGAGGTTTCCTACTTCAAGGGAAGTGCTTACTTGGCTCAGTCTCCTCAACTCTATAAACAGATGGCCATTGCGGGTGACTTTGACCGCGTATTTACCGTGGGGGCTGTTTTCCGTGCTGAAGACTCCAATACTCACCGACACTTGACGGAGTTTGTTGGTCTGGATCTGGAGATGGCTTTTCTCTCCCACTATCACGAAGTAGTGGACACTATTGCAAATCTCTTTGTGCACATGTTTAAGGGCTTGCGAGATGAGTAAGTTGTTTTGTTAGTATATAACCATTAAGAAAAGTCGTGATTATAAATTGGTGTAAATTAATGATGATATCGATCATTATTATAATTATTGACTTGATAATTTAAAACAAATATTGAAAATGTTATCGTATGACTTTTATGTCAAAACTAAGTTTTCAATTCCTGTTTCAGGGTACCTCATATTTGAAAGTCAGAATTTTCTGTTTCTAATATGTAGTAAATTAACTATTTAATATAAACTATGCCGCAATTTCTTAGGTCTGCAATTCCATGATCAAGAACAATTGATTTTGTTTTTTTGTTTACTACTAATTTTTATTTACAGAAAACATTTAATTTTGCAACTTAGCTTCACTCCAATATTATTTTGAGTCATTTAGGAGTATTAATTGTGTTACAGAAATACATATTATATAATTGGGACAATAATCATGTTTATATATTTAGTAACATTATGCAAACCTTCTCTGCGTAAAATACCTTCTCTACATAATAGGTTTAGGACTAGGCTCCCACCCAGTAAATGTACCGGCTCTCACCCAATCAATATATTTATGCCTTAATATCTAAATACTAAAATATATATATATTTACTCTGTTAAAAAAGGGTTTTTCAGATAAAAATGGTTTTTCTAAAAGATTTTTCATGACATAATCCGCAAAAAAGGTTTTTCAAAAGGGCATTAAAAACGAGTTTTCGTTCAAATTCTGTTTCAAATAAAACTTAGAAATTTGTATATAAATTTATACTAAAATGCAGATCCTATTTGTATCTCGATATACCTTTTGTTTTGCGACATAATATATGACATAGATGTAGATTCAAAATTAAGGGTTGAATATAAAATCCACTCTAACTCAAGGAGCTGTAACAATCTCGATAAACTCCCAATTAACAATATTTATCTAAAGTGAAACAGTTCTAACTTCTTTTTTTTCAAAGTAAGATTGAGTTGTTCCTTAGTAATTTAAAGAAACTCATCGATTTAAGGTGGTTTATGCATCAATTAATACTTCCTGATCATTCTCACTATGTGAACTGTGAACAGAATGTCAACTATCTGAGGTATAATTATCAATGTAGGTGCAGAGAAGGAGATTTTTAATCGAAATGACCCATAGATAAAAAGATTCTGTCAGTTATTTTTAAAAGCCAAA
>JAYRBW010035337.1:0-32939 GCA_036023295.1 Invenusta paracnida | reverse complement strand
GGAGAGGAGAGGAGAGGAGAGGAGAGGAGAGGAGAGGAGAGGAGAGAGGAGAAAGGAGGAGAGAAGTTGTCCAGCTCACCTTGGGCTGACAATCAATAACCGCAGTCTTTCCCCTTTTAATGACGTCATCCAAGGCCGCGAATCGATAGCCAATTAGCCCACCGGATTCTGATTGACGCCATTCGAAGAGATCACCTGCTCTTATGGCCCCCAGGAGGTTATCCACTGGCTCATATCGCACACCCGGAGTGGCATCTCGTTGTATTGATGTCTCCCGAAGAGGGGCCGCGTATCTGCCCTGTGCTGAACGTTTATTGGCTGATGCCACAAGGGCACCTTGCACGGACCGCCGTCCTACGCCCTCCGCACCAATCAGAAGAAGGCAAGACACGGCGGAGGCAGGGACAGCGACCACATCTTCGTAGATGAGGATGTCACCTCGATCAAAGATGTCTGAAGAGTAGTAGCGCGGGGTATCTCTGAGTCACACTCTTCATGCACGCATTTTTAAATCACAGAGAAAGTAGCATTCTAAAAATATATTTCGTTTCTGTGTAAACTTCTTTTTGCTCTGTTTTTCCGTATTTAAACTATAGTATATGCTTAATTCGTCTAAAAGTTCATCTCACATGTGTTTAGTTTTATTATACAAATTAAAAAGTAATACTGCTCATCGCGACCCGTTTACAACTGAATTGTACTCACATATTATAATATCGCCTTAAGTTAGAACACCTCAACTCCCCCCCCCCTTCTATCTAGAGCTGCTTGATTACCAGAACTGAAATGACACTTTTATGAGAACTAGAGGTGGGTAAGATCTGTCTATAGATGGTGTAGTCCATGATCGTCTAAGAGAACGCACATCTGGGAGGCAACACTACAAGACGATACCTGAGTCATTTACGGCGCTGAAGATGACTTTGTGTTCTTTCTTCTTGGAGGACATTCGACGCACGACCGAGCCAAGTCCACCGCCGTGGCTTCCTGGAATAGGACAGGACGGATGATAAATAAGTAATCGATAAAATGGCAATCAGCAGAAATGGAAAATGAGAATAGGGCTCAAAAGTTACATAAAACAAGCGTACAAAAACCTACAGGAATCTACGAAACTTTGATAAAGTTAATCCACTGAACTATAGAAAAATTGATGGAAATTACTTTTCCCAATCAAGAAATATTTTCAGTGCATCTTCTATTAAATCTTCGTCAAAATGCACGGTTCGGCGAAACACACGCCAAAATTGATGTCCTAAAATTTCTATATTAAAATATACGAAAATAATAATTACAATATCAATTAATTTCTGTGGCGCTAAATCAATTTCTGAATAATAGCGGACTAAAGTCAGATAATCCGCATTTTCTTCATTGTGGATCCCCCCCCCCCTGAGGGAGCGAGGGAAAAGATGTGGTTGTCTAGCGTAAGAACATACTATTGCTGCTGTTAGTCAGGATATTGGGGTTAGGGCCGAAGCACTCTGCCCTGGGCCTGGCAGGGGCAGTATTGGGCCGAAAGATTCTGCCCTGGGCCTGGCAGGGGCAGTATTGGGCCGAAGCACTCTGCCCTGGGCCTGGCGGGGGCAGTATAAAATATTTGAACTTTCTTTGCATAATTCAATAACTTTCAAATGGAAATCCGTACAAACTTTGGTTCTTTTTTCCACAGAAACGTTTGATCACACAATAATGTTAGCCTTTAGTAGGTAAAGATTAGTGTTTCAATGGCTGCGGGAATGTTTAAAATGCGAGTTGAGTTCATGGTTAACGATCATAGGACGCTCTCTATATTACATGTATCGACTATAAGTTCTACTGAGGTATCAAGAAAAACTACTTTGCACTATAGTGTGGCAGCTTGTTTGTAGTGCTTAACTGACCATTGGGTTTCGGTGAGTGCCCAGTAGTTTGACGCTTGTGGAAGGCTTTCCGTCGTTCCTCCAGGGTGGGAGAGGGTATCAGACCCGCTTTCCCCGAATAGTCGTCTGAATAACGAGCCTAGGAAAGGGGGGAGCGAAGAGAGAGGAGAGAATTATTTTATGTTTTCTAGAAAACCTAACAGTGTAACATAATATGTTCCAGTAAGTTTTATTAATTGAAATTATAAGTATAACAATAAATTGTATAAATCTATTTAATAATAAATGTAATCTATACTAGTCTGTATAAGAATAGTTACTAATGTAGAGATGACTTAGTGAAGATATTCCAGCTACCGACAAGGCCAATCTTTCCGCTCTTCCAGCTTCTTACACATGTCCTCAACTCACTGTGCTTAGCAACATTCAATTGAGGAATACCAGCGACTGATGGTGCCAGCCAGGAAAGTACCTCGCTTTCACGACTCATCACCTAATCTAAAATCTAACCAGAAATCACAGGTCTAAAGTAGGGCTTTAAACGAGAAAATGATTTTCGTCGTGTTTTCCATACTTTTTCAACCAGTATTTATTTCTCGTGATTACTAATGAATATCGTAATAATATGATTTTGAAGGAATATCTCTCAGTTGACAAAATAATAAATCAATCGTATATTACCAGATTTCACAAAGCGAAGAGAACAACGTATTACATTATTAGCCGCGTTTATCTTGCAGCAAAATGTTTTAAAAATCCAGTCGAACAAGCGTTCAGTTGGCACTTTGTAGATGTCTAGTCTCGGATTTACCAACTAAAGTGCAAGGCTTCTAAAGCGGTTAGTCTTTTCCATTGTGCGATTCAATTGGTTAATATTGTTTACATGAATTCCGGGCAAATATAATTTTAACCAATTAAATCACTCAAATTTCTATTTTTAATTTGCGCTGAATTCATGTAAACAATATTAACCAAATAACTCATGCAAAAAAACTAAACGCCTTAAAGGGCGTGGTTGCTAGACGTACATTACATTGTATCATGATTATTAGTCAATTGATTGATTTGTTTGCATTGTCTTGATAGTATTGCATTTAAGACAGTTATATATAATATGCTGAAATATTCATTTTTGTTTTCCTGGTAATGTATAACTAAAAACCAGACGGCAGATGTAAAGAAACTGCAGTTTTGGTGTTGAAGAAACCCCACCATTGGAACTTACCTGCCAATAATTGGGATCCTCACGATTGACAATCTCCAGAATGTCGCCGGCTGTAAAGGCCAAGCCAACACCCTGTCCTTTGGGGAGAAGAGAATCTTGCCGGGGATCGTAGGAGAAAAGAGAGCGTACGAAGATCTGCCAAGAAAGAGGGATTTTATTGGATGTAGACGATGAGCAATGAATATAAAATTGGTCTGAATTCTTTTTAATTATCACATCTAATTCGTGCATTTTCAAAGATACTTTGTATATTATACGGGATACAAACACATACTACTTAAAAAGGACTTAAGTAGTAAAAATAAGATAACCGAAATGGTAGTTTCGAGAATAAATTTAGTTATATATTCAAGGTTTGGTTATGATGATTTGAAATAGTCATCAGTTTGGTAGTATACTGTAATATACAAAAGAAACTGAAAGTATATTTAATCGAGACATATTTTGTAAAAAAAACTATCAATTCATACTAAATCTTTTAGAAAATCAATATGAGCATTTTCAAGTATGTATTTGAAAAATTTCGTTTTACAAAGGTGAGTATCAGTAAAATAAATTATAAACCTCCAACCTGATCAGTATCGAGATAGGATATGCGTTTAGCAGCAGCTGGCATAACTTTCATGGTGATATTGTTTGTAGATTTTTGGAGGATTGATCGGACATCATCTGCAGTTTGGACTGGTATGTTGTTCACTAGTTGGATGACATCTCCAGAAAAGAGAAGACCTGCGCAGTGTTGGAGAGGAGTAGAGAAGAGAGGAGTGGAGAGGAAAGAGGAGAGAAGAGAGAAGAGAGAAGAGAGGAGAGGGAAGAGGTAAGAGAAGAGAGAGGAGAGGAGTGAACCACTAACCTGTCTGTTCAGCCACGGAACCCACAATGACTCTCTCGACAACGACCTGTGAAGTTCGATTCCCATTGAAAGCGACGGTTTCTCGTTTAACCACTGTAATTCCCTGTTGAGAGAAGACGAAATAAGAAAGACAATTGTACACTCGCCCCTCAATCAGCTGATCAGACGCTGTATTTAAATATACTGTTTTACAGCAATCAGTTTTCATTGAAACAGTCAATTTGATGTTTTTATAAAAACAATTTTTTAAATGAAAACTGAACGTTTTCATGCTCACTACAAGTGGGAAAGTTCTATTAGTCCGTGAAAAGCTGCTAACTCACCAAGCTTTCGCCAGTGTTGGAGGGAATATCGATGACTCGTGGCTGCATACTAGACAGGCGATCATCCTGCATGCTAGTCTGCCGGGCTCTAGGCTTCGCTGGACGCAACACAACCTCTTCATTGGGCGGTCCTCGGGGAACGAGGTGTGCATGATGGATGCGGTCATCGCCTCTGGCGGGAACAGCGTGAGGGTGACCTTGAGGGAACTCATCATGCTGGAGGAATGAGTAGAAGTCTTCGTCTTCTTCGAGAGGGTAGTCGTCGTCGTCGAGAGGCAGCGTTATGTTGGCCAGGTCGGGCTCGAAGTTGTGTCTGTTCACGTCCTCATAGGCTTCCAAGACTGACTGTATGAACAATCAGAAGGGGTTAGTCAATCAATTAGGATATTCAATCCGTCCAAGCCAATTCACTCGAGATTTGAGGGCGATTATTGAAGTACCTAATTTGTTTATGATTCTGGTTTCGAGAGTAGCTTTTGATTAGCTACTAAACAATACTGCAAGTTATAGGCGACTAGGAGGGAATTTATCCTTTGACATAGCAACTTTTTGCTTTACATTACCGAGACTGGAAGTAGATAGGTGTGCTTGAATAAAATAATAGACGATATATACAAAATATTATGAAATTCATTATATTAATTCATATTAATTAATTCATAAATTACTGGCTCAACCAGAAAGCTACACAACATGCAAACATATAAAGGTATTGACATCTTTACTCTATTTTACTTTAATACAGACAAACACATAGACAGACAGACAGACAGACAGACAGACAGACACAGACAGACAGACAGAAAGACACAGACAGACAGACAGACAGACAGAAAGACAGACAGACAGAAAAAGAGACAGAAAGACAGACAGAAAGACAGACAGACAGACAGATAGACAGAAAGACACAGACAGACAGGCAGAAAGACACAGACAAACACATAGACAGACAGACAGACAGACAGACAGACAGAAAGACATACAGACAGACAGAAAGACAGACATACAGAAAGAAAGACATACAAAAAGAAAGACACAGACAGACAGAAAGACAGACATACAGAAAGAAAGACACAAACAAACAATAGAAAGTTAGACAGACATACAGATATACACAGACAGACATACAAAAAGAAAGACACAGACAGACAATAGAAAGTTAGACAGACAGACAGACAGAGACAGACAGACAGACAGAGACAGATATACACAGACAGACATACAAAAAGAAAGACACAGACAGACAATAGAAAGTTAGACAGACAGACAGACAGACAGACAGACAGACAGACAGAACAGAAAGACACAGACAGACAGGCAGAAAGACACAGACAGACAGAAATACAGACATACATACAGACAGAAAGTTAGACAAACAAACAGACAGAGAGTTAGACAGACAGACAAACTCACTCTGAAATGTGGACACGTGATAATGCGATAGAGTTCGTCAGCATCATCGTTGTCCCTAGTTACGGGATCCAAAGTCTCCATAGCATCAGACAAGATGGCGATTCCATCGGAAAGATCTTCTGGTGGTTCGTTAGCCTTATCGTTGTCCAAGCAGTCGTGGATCTGTTGGTGCAATAAAAATTTCATGTGTTTAATGTGTAGCTTTGAAACGATCAAAATTGTCCAAAATAAATATTTATCAAAGTAACAACAATAAATGTAGAATTTTTAAATAAAAATAACTTAAAAAATTAATCCAGTGAAAGTGTATTTAAATAGAGAAATCGTATTTTTATAAATAAATCGCGCACAAAAAATACCAACAGATATTAGACAAAACTACCAAATACCTCTCATCAATAGTCTCTAAAACATAAGTGAACAAAATGCGTCCAATATACTCCGGTGAGTCTACAATATGCTACAATATTGTAAAAAAGTAAGAGAATTATTTCTTGCTAAAGAAACTCACGGCGAGCATCTGTTGAAATCGAGCATCATGGAGGTATTCCCGCAAGAATGCATCATCTTCTGTGACGTCATATCGGGATTGATCGTCACCAGAGTCGTTCAAAGCATTTAGCACATCAGACAATGTGTGACCTAGATTAATACACACAAAATACTACATTAAATGATTGTACTACTATGAATCAAAATAAAGAGAATAGAATCTATAAGAATAAATGAAATGGGAATATTGTAATCAACTAGCTTAATAAAAACGTACCCATATCCCCTGATTCACTCTCAGAACTCGATGTGTCCGACATTTACTTCTCAAATCTAAAATCGTAGAAGACACATATTTAATTTAAAAAATAATAATATATCGATACAGATATAATTATAAAAAACTCAGCTATACATTTATCTCATTTGACATACCGAACCTTTTATCTATGTTATGAAATAATTGTTCAGAATTAAATACAGCTTGTTTTCTTTTTACTTTTAAAAAGTCATTAAAATTCGTTGGCTGTACTTTTAACAAAATAATTCAAATTCATTTGTATTTATTTCTGCTCTTATACACAATACAAAAGGAAAATGTAGTACAATTATATAACTAAATAAATAAACTGGGAACTTCATACTATTAACCTATATTACTAGCAGTACGACAAGCCCTCAAAAGAGCTCTCTCGACCATCTTGAGCGGCCCATAAACTACAATAATACTACTATTTCGATAACCACAAGTCTTGAAAATAATCAAAGACTATTATACACTACTTTATAAAGAAAAAAAATGATATACATTGCATTGTAATAAATGATTTTCTAATTGAAAATTTTTTAACTCATTTGTATACAATTACTCATTTTACAATAAAAATTGTAAAAAACAATAGTAATTTCTTTAATCAACATTATGCTATCTAAATGAAATATTCAAAACTTCCGAAAGAATAAAGCAGAGTTTGAATGCAGAAAAACATATTTCATAGAGTTAATTTCACTCTATCATACTACTGCTACTATACTACTACTGTCCACTAAATAATGGTGCAAAGTTAAAATATATGATTTAAAAATAAATTTACTAAATCTTATATTAAGCAATTATATGCATGATGATAGCAAGAACTAGTTTTATTTAAAATTATTGATTTTTTAAATATATCAATACAATAAAGATTTTTATAAAGAAAAAAATCAGTCTTATTATTGCGCCATTTTAATCAGATAACTAATCTACGTTTATAAAAGCAACAAATATCTCTGACTCAAACATAAACTCATGAGAATATAGCAGCTGCCCTCAAGCAACCACCACCAGCAAGCCAAAATGCCACGCGAAGAAAAAAAACAGACCATTTGTGAAAGAACGATTGTTTTATTGATTGCTTCTTAGATAGTAGTATGACGCAGTAGTGTCATAATCAAGTAAATAGTGTATACTGGGAGCGGGAGGCGTTGACAGATACATCGATAACAAGATTACAGTGTGTGTATGATACGATCAATGTAATATCGATTGACTGACATAAGTAATGGAAACCAAAAGTGCACAAGAGAGAAGAATGTGATGTTTCTATAGTAACTGTCACAGATTGATCAATAAAAATACTAAAGATGTGGAGAATAAAAACACGTGATATGATAATTTGAAATAAGAGATCACAAAAAAGGATGGTTTACACGATAGAAAAGGAGGGAGCTAATGTTATATTCACCTAATAAGTTACACAATAAAAACAACAGGAAAAAATAGCAATTAAAATTTTTAAAGAGTTGGCTATAATATGGCTATAAAAATAGGTGGCTAAAAACAACTATTAATTATCCGTCCATTTTAAAGTTACCAGATCCAGTAAAGAAATCAACAAAATAAAGATACCTAAACAAGCGGTTTGATTCAAACTTAAGTTAATGATTAATAAAATAATTAATTTAAAGATGTGTCCGTTGAGGGGAATAAGTCATATACATATAAAAGAAGCAGGTAGGTATTGTGTGCATGTTGACATAACATTGTACAAAATATCAGTATAATAAATTGATTGGTAATAATATAAAGAAGTAAGTATCAATCCACTGATTCATATGTGGGCTGTTAATACCTTGCCAGAAAAGATGATAAAATCATCCCGCTTTGGGCCTAAAACTACAAATAACACGGACAAAGTTTTGGTCTAACTCTATTGCATGGTTTCAAAATTTAAAACCAGGCAATGGAATAAGGCTCTGAAGTTTTGGGCTCAAACTCTAGATTTTACTCGAACTATAGATTAATAGTCAACAGCGAGGGACATAATTGAATCTTTGGAGTTTTTATTGTTTCTAATCTAATGTATTCCGCGAAAGAACATAACAACCCACATCTCTTGCAGTAGTTAGTATAATGTGTATAAAGATTATAATAATAACAATTAGTGTATGTATACTGTATGTATATATACGATTTGAGATCTGGAAAACGAAGAGAACCTTAAATAGATAGAAATACAAAGTAGGCTCAGTTCTGCGGGAAAATAAAGATGTACACTGTTGCGTAGGCAATGAGATGAGAGATATACCGTATCTATTATGATCTGTTATTGTAAATAATGACGACTTTGTTGGATTATTATAATCAACGGAAAGGGCAGGGGCAGGGGAAGGGAGGGGGGGGGGGGAAGGGGAGGGGAGACTGAACAGTGTGTACTAATCGTGCCTCAGAAAATAAATTGGGCCCAAACATACCAAAAAACCAGACCTCATACGTAGAGGCAGACGCAAATTAAACTAGAGCATGAGACAAATGACATTGTGAACAAAGATAACAGGGACGCATGGTAACCAAGGAGAAAATGGGACAACAATATCATCGCGATAATTGGTATTTTGTGGCTAGGGGGGGGGGCGAATTCTCGAAAGTCGAAATAAAATGGACATTTTTAAGACCCACTGATATTGATAGAAAAAGAAATTCTTGCACACAAACGAGGAGTCAGTCAAACGAAAAAAAGGGGAGGGAGGGAGAGAGAGAGAGGAGGAGAGAAATGCAATCGAAATCGAAATTCCACGTTGTTGCAACAAGAAATTTGGATGGACAAATAGAAAGCCATGATTAAAAAGACTTCTCATTCAGAAGAAATACAGTAATGTATTGTATAGATACAGGCATTGTGAATTCATTATAGAGAGTTCTCATTGTCAGTCAGTGATTTGTAGAGGGTCACAATTACAATAACATAATATATTTTGGTCCCACAGTCAACACAGAATAGAAGTACATACACCACTACCACTGGAATTACTTTGACGCCTTCTAATCATAAAAAAAGGGGGGCAGCGAAGGTTTTCATGACTTTAAATACAACACAACATCAACAAACACACAGGAGACATTTAAGAAAGAATGGGAAGTAGAAAAATGCTTCAGTAGAATATATCGAAGAGGAACCACGAGTCAGAACCCAACACATCATCATCTTGGACGCGGAAGGCCACTGGCTTTACTACTACCACCACCACCAGGTGCGGCTCCCTTCTTAGAGGTAGCTCCCACGGTCGGACGGATCGGTGAGGGGATCCTACTTGTGCCACGCGAGGACATCAACGCCGAGGCGCTGTTGGGCCGTGGGGGCGGCGGGGACTCGTTCTGAGGCGGCGGGCCACCTGTGATTGGTCGACGCTTGACCGAGGCCAGAGCCGAGACGGCGCGTCCCTTGAGCGACTGGAGCTGCGGAGATGGCGACGACGAGGCGGTAGAGGCAGCCAAATCCGGGGTCGATGACAGTTGAGCGCGCGTGCCACGTGGCGCCTTCTGATTGGCTGTTGCCTGTTGTTGCTTCTTGCCGCCGCTCATGCTAATGTCGTGTTTTCCGCGTACTGGTGGGGCATTGTTATTGGCCGAGCCGACGCTGGCCTCCCTGTTGAGATCGATACGGAAGGGCAGAGCCAGGAGGAGCTCCAGCGAGGTGGAGAGATGCGAGTAGAGCTCGGCGAGACTGGAGGAGCAAAGGCGCAGGAAGGCGTCCGGGCAGAAGTAGCGTTTGAGGAGGTCGTTGTTTGTCACCAGGGAGCCCACCCACATGGACAGGGCTTTGGTGCTGTGTGGGAAGTAAAGGGCGGTCGAAGCATTAGGAAACCTGCCTCATATTATGCACAATTATATATTCGAATGTCGCGCATAAAATTAATAAAAAGGCGCTAATATTGAAATAAATACTAAGGCGCCTCCATTGCATACATTGCTTTTGGAAGTAAACCATAAGTTTAAATATGTATATCGATGAGTGTGCACGAGTCTAAAAGTAGCACAGAAAACAACAGATGTCTGTCTGTAGGGCGACTATTTTTAGGTCACGTTTGATCCAACTAACGCACAAAATACCCACGATTCATTGAAAGAACCAAAGACAAGGTAGTACAATGAGTGAAGCCTGCAACAGTCGGAGTATACTCTACCTTAATACTCGTCTTCAGACAGAAGGACAGGCGTGTAGTGTGCCGTCGTCGTTACTATTCTGCCGACGCCCCTACAAAACAGCACAAGACTACATTTCTTTCTGCCTAAATCACTACTTTCAAAGCTTATAACAAAGCTTTGTTGCTCAAGAATTAGTATTGTATAACTAACTAATCAATAAGGTGAGGCATATATATAATATACACACAAAATAGTGTACAACTAAAATATAAAAACCTAATGCTATGCGTATTATTATAATATGACTAACGGCGCTGAATTTTAAAATTAGTCTGTACTAAAGGTGTTGAATAATAAGAGTTAGTCCGTGTTTAACACACATAAATGGATTCAAAACAAGCCGAAGGGACATTTCTTATCGCCGTAAGGAGTAACGATTGCTTCGAAGACGTCCACTTAACTTGCTATAGGCGGGTTACAGCGAGAATTTTCAAATCAAAAATACTACCTTGATTCAAGAATAATAACTTATCAAGATATTATCGAGACCTTAACTGGAACATTCTTGGAGATTCTATTTTGGAGAGAAAGGCGTTCTTCGATAGCTGTTCGAATAACCGAGATATCCCGTTTAAAGAGGCTTTTTAACCCCAATTGAACTACTCCTTGTTGCCATCGATATAAGCAAATCTCTTTACGCTTAGTTATGAATCCACTTTAGACATGAATACCTAAATATGATTTTTAACAGTGTTTTGCAGAAATTATAATTGTAAATTAATTGTTCGACAGTCTAATATCAATATTCACTGACCAATCAGATTAAAGCAAAATGATGTCGGAAAACCCGATAAATTAACGGTGATCTAATTTTGTATTAATTTTTTTGAGATGACAGATTTACATAGTTGAATATATTACGTAACATTTATAGCCAACAAATATGCGTTTTAAAAGTTTAAACAGATTACTACTCCGTTTTTCTTTAGTAGTATAAGTAATCATAACTTTAAAACCTGTGAAATCTTTTTGGGGGAATTATTTTACATTATTATCTGAATTAAATTTGATATTGCGTAATAGTGATACTTTTAAAATAAAAAATGAACAAACACACAAAACAAACAAAGTGAGGTAAGAGGGTATTTGTCTCACTTGAGCAGAACGCATATGAAGACCTTGAACTTGGTCTTCTCAGGTGTGGCCGCCGGGAGTATTTTAATCTCTCGGAACACCTCGCTTAGCACGCGATTGGCGACTCCTGAATGGAGCGTGGGGAGGACCAATAGAAAAGCAGAGAATACTGTTTAGGTCTTCTGTTAACAAAACAATAAATCATGAATGGCGCACTTCACACTACTGACGCATACTACTCGCAGTACAGAGAGAGTTCGACAGCACTGTGTCAACCTTGTTGGGTCTCTTTAGCAGCCAACACCCCCTCGTGTAGGTTGCAAACTACAAGAGCAGTATAGCACCAATATATTGTAAATGGGGAGCTTAGAAAGTCACCTCCCATACTACTCCAGGACCAAGGTGTAGTTGATAAACAGCCGATGTCGAGCTCTCTTCGTGCTGCCAGTAATATAGTATTATGCTTGTAATATGCGAAAGCATCAATTTAACACTATTTGCATAACGAAATAAAATTTACTCACGTTTTTCTTTTGATATGAAAATAAGTTTAAATACCTTTTTAAAAACAGATAAAAATAATAATAATGCCAACAAATTTCAAATACAAGAAGTTTATGAAAGGTAGTCAACAATGATTTAATATGAATTATGCATATGGTGCTCGAAGTACTAAACCATATTCCTGGATATTAGGGATTAGTACAACTAGGTAAGGTAGATAATTTATCATAAAATATAAGAGAACTGAAATTCTGTTCTTTTTTTATCGCAAAAGCACGCTAAATTCCCGCCAATAATGGATGTACTAAGTACATTGATAGTGAAGTTGGCAACATCAAGTAGGACTTATCGCCGAGGCGAGCTGGAACCCGCCACCGTATTGGAAGCAAGGAAGATACTTCGTCTGAGCTGCCAGTCAAAATGAAATCTAGATAACACTGGCGTCTTGAGAAGCTGCGCGTCAATACACCAGATCTTATCACCCCTAACAGAAAATGGCCTAGATGCGGCTCCAAGAGCAAACTCTGCCCCAATATCAATAGGGAGGGGGGATTACAGTGTCCATCATCTAAAACGCTTGAAATGACAATTTCCTCCACCAAATTCTGGGTAGATAAACCAACGCGAGTGAAATGTACAAATTTGGACAACTTTATAATTATACAGATGAGATAATACATATTATTATTGTATTGTATCGCTTGATTAAGAATGGTTTATTTATTGGCGGAATCAAGAGTTCTTTATAGAGCGTCAAGAAGTAGGAAGATATACACATTTTAATATCAACTTAGTTGGTCAAATCAATGTTTCATCGCCAATTATTAGTTTGACAAAGCATAAAAGCAACTAGCCCGATTGTTCCTTAGCTCGTCTTTTATCCTTATTAGTGGCTAATATCATAGCTGTTGAGGTGGAAGACTGTGTCAATAGAGCAAAAGGTAGATTGGAGGCGAGATCACAGACTGACGGAGTAAAATCAGTCTGAGACTAATCAAACAAATACAAATATTCGCAGGTTTCAAAAGAGATCACCTTCAAGATCACTAAATAGAAGCAGGTCAGTGATTAATTAAGGCAGAATGATACATCATAATATACTTACAGGTATGCCGTCCAGGTTCCGACATAACGCGTCCAAAGCATTCGTCGATTTCCTCTGTCTTAAGGGATCTATCGATCGGGAATCTTATGCAATATCGATAATGCCCGCATAATAAACTGACACTTACGAGAGCTACAATAATAGTTACAATAGTCTATGAAATGATAGACAAGCGAGAATGACTGACCCGGCCGACAGCTCTCCTCGACGAGGTTCCAGAGCCGACTCCGGCCCGCCTTGTTCGAGGTGAAGATCCTCTGCGTCGGGGGCAACAGGCCATCCGTCAGGAGTGTCCGCAGAGGCGCCACCAGACTCCAGGGGTCCAGGTGATCCCCACCGTCCCCGCCGGCCGCTTCTCCACCCACGAGCACCGTCGAGTTGGGGACTCGACCCGCCGCCACCAGATCCCGTCGAGCCAGGAAGTAGGCCGCGGCGTCCTGTACGGCCTTGATCACGTCCGTTACCAGGGCTACAGAGACAGGGAAAACGGCTGTATTCTTCTGTCAGAATTATATCTCAACTATACTCATATTGTATAATTATAAAGTACAATTACGTAAAAAAGAACGATTTCAGTTAAATGCAACATCAATTGTTAAGTAATTGTAAAACGCCGCACATAACAGTCTTATTTAATCAAACGTATCGATCGCTTCGAATATGTCGACTTAACAGGGCCTACATAACTTGGTGCAGGCGAGATACAAGGAGAGTTTTCACATCTAAATGACTACCTCATGCAAGGGCATCTTACCGAGACATTATCGAGACTTTAACCCTCAAATATTCTGCAGATTCCAGCAGTGAAAGCCGATTTTCGATAGCTGCCCAAACAACCGAGCTATCGCGAGTTTTAGGAGACCCTTCCTGCCGATCAAATGTTAAAAGAGACCCTTTTTGCCCCAAGTATAAATACCCGCGTGTGGCCATCGACTTAAAGGAACTTTCCTGTTATACGCATAGTTATTAATCCATGTCTATGTATCCAGTAATCCGAATATGATGACTCGCTCAATTGACTCAGCGAAGCCAATGATTCATCCTACAAGATCGTTGGCTTGGCTTGTATTGTGTTTGCGTGCCAATCAGTTCAAGTAGGCATGCATATATAAGGCAACTAAACGGGATTGGAAAGTGTATCAACAAACCGATCGATAGGGGAGTTGCGCAGTATCCCACCTGTATAGAACGAGAGCTATACCTACTTCCGGAAAGCATCAACATTTGAGCACAAAGGCGTTGTTATGCTCAATGAATTGCTGCAAACCTGTGATTGAAGAATATATATAATTCTTGTGTTGCGCAACCAGTCAGTCACAAAATGAGATGTTAACATTTTGTTATTACTCCCTTGTTAAAGAATGCGGCGTCGATTTCTATGAAATTGCTCTGATTTTTGTGAAAATTAATATTATTGATAGAATTATAAATTTATTTTTAATTGACATATTAATTGTGGATCATTTGAATTCTCCGCGTATTTCATACACTTTCAAAGAAACTTAAAAAACACATATAAACCATATTTTTTAGTTTTGAAATACCTTTTAATGCCCCCATCAGACCTGTCAGTGATTTATAGTCAAGCTTATGGTAGGAACCTTAATTTAAATGCATGTAGAAACTATATAAAATGGTTTGTGTCTGAAATGTCTTTCAAGTCTATAATCTAGATGAAGAATTCAAATTATCTGCAATTAATAATAGGTCAACTAAAAATAAATGTTCTAACAAAAATCGCAGCATTCTTTTTAAAAATGGCAAAATAGTAAAATGTTAATATCATATTTTGTGACAGGCTTGTGTGTGCAATACAAATCTATTATCTTTAGTGCAGTGAATAATATCGACACGACGGACAAAGTTGAGTGTCTGTCAGTCTTGTTACTGCCAAGCCGGGCGACAACGGGTAACTGAGCGCAACCTTCCCAATTAATCGAATAATCGATAATCAATACGTGATTGCATTCAATATTGTCGAAGGCTACTTACTATCCCCAGCTAAGGCCTAATACTATATAATACTAACAGTGAAACTACTCAACCCATTAACAGTGCCTTTAGTTTAAGTTGGCAATACAAGCAATGTCAACGAGGCGTAATTATTGATCGATTGTGTGAGACATTTCAGACAAAAACTTGACAGCTACACATAAAGTAGCAACTTTTAAACTAATTCTTAATCGAGTGTCGAGAAAATGAAACAATATTGTAAGTTAAATATGCCATAAGAAAATAATATCACCAAATATGAACAATAAAAAAACGAAATTATTCTTCCGCTTAAAATAAGAAAATAAATTGTCCCTTTTCTGAACAATCGCATTTAACTGTGCAGTCAATAAGCAATCGTTTCAACTGAAGTCTTTTACTAGAATACTAGAAAGAATATCCATTTAGGAGACTACAATGAAACATATATCGAGATAGTATATTTTAGGATCGTGACAAAAAGATTTTTGACTACAATCTTACCACATCAAAGTGTTGCCTCATTTTCCCATAATACTACCAAACATAAGAGAGAGAGAAAGAGAGAAAATAACGGCGCGATTAGACGAAAGATTTCTGAAACAAACCCAAAGTCAGACAGAAATTGTCTCCAGCTGAAATCTTTGAGCAGAAAGACTATTTCTTTACTGAAGGGGGGGGAAGGGGGGGGGGAGTGCCGTCAGACTGACGAAGGAATGTTGGAAGCAAATTGGCAATTATCGCCCGATAAAGTGAAAAGCTTGTCAACTTCAGGGAGGGAGAACTTGGGGATCAAGTTCCTATGTCACTCTACCTTGAGGACTCTCTCACTCCTTCAAGTGTCGAAGAGAAAAGTGAGAAGTACGCTTCGCCCTTTTTATAAGTGTATTATATCGCCTCGATCAAGACGGCAAGAGTGCCATTTGATTTAAATGGACGCTCGGCCACTTACTTGGTGACGAGAGCCGAGATAACCGCATCGAATAGGGCGATGCAAGAACTTCCTACTAAGCTAACCATCGAAACTGACGTTGTATTTAGGAAGTCGACGGTTTAGCGGCGGCCAAAAGTTTATCCATTATTAATTCAAATTATTCGGCGCCTGTTGTTAACCATGTTTGTTTCGCTCCAAAAATGGGGCGAAAAAAGATACAATTATTAGACAAATATAAATCAAGGCAGGCTTTACCTAAAACCATCCAAACCTAAATAGGTAGAAGCCGGAGTGCATCACTGAAAACGTCAAAATCTGCGCATTCGGATATATTATAACAAATTGGAAGACATTAAAAATATGAGCGACACAATAAGCCATAAAACGCATCATTTTAACTGATTTAAGATAACACTTTAAAGCGTTTAATAGTTTTTTTATACTAAATAACATCAGCACACAAAGTTCTATTTACACGGTCTTAAAATCTGTACATAACATTTATTATCTGATCATAAATCACTACCTACACACTTCTAATATGACGTTGATCTAGAACACAGAATACCGAAGAGTAGTGAAGCAGTCCATTAGACTCTAACAAACACCAACATAATATGAACCGTATTATCTGGACGGAGGTTTGTAATTTGTATTCGTTCTCAGTTGCTTAAAATTATTATTGTTATTCTTACATTTCTTTTTGGCCGTGCAAATGTATATATCAGTTTATACCAATGTACAATTTTGAAGTTTATTTTATTCAGTAGCAAAAAATGTGTTTTCATAAAAATACTTCGGATTTGTTAAGGGGCTTTCTGTATAAAAAATCACTACTTAAAAACTAACATAAATGCCCTTATTTAAAAATAATTATTCCGAATTATATTAGATTTGACACACCATTGGTATATAAATATTCTGCAAAATACTACGGACATCAATAATCGTACGTGTGTATGAAGAAGAGTATATGAACTGGGAGGGAACATTTCGAAGAAATACTGGTTCATCATAAATTAATTAAAAGGACGATGTCAATGATATTTCAAACCATAACATAAATATGTATGTGACTTCAGTAAAAAAGCAAAACTAGTGTTAAGGAAACAAATGTGAAGAAAATAAATTATTACGTTAAATCTAAGTTACAGAATCTGTAGAACAGTGAATTAAAAATATACAAAAGTAAAATTAAATGCTAATGTTATTTCAAATGCAATGAAATACGTAATTATGTGACTTCATATACTAGAATAGTGCATTTAGTGAGACTTTAAAAATCGAAGCATTGCATGTATGAGATGGGCGTTTTGAAACGAAGGGAAGATGACACAGTTGCTGGTTATTGAAAAGAATAAGTTTTGAGCGTTTTTTGCGGACTGACCTAGTCAGGTTGGCGATATTAATACATTTGCTTTTTTGGTGTTGTCGCAACGTGAATAACGTGTCACAAATGGAACAAAGAAGTTAATAATAGTGTTGTCGCAACGTGAAGAATGTGTCACAAATGGAACAAAGAAGTTAATAATAGTGCGAACTCCATATTGGTCTTGGTATTATCTAAGATCATTAGATATTTCTATTTTTATTATTTTGAATATTACATTATTCTATTTAAGTTGTTCTTGAATAACAATAATAATTGCTTTTATTTAATACTAAACAATAATAATATTAGATGTGTGCAACTAAAGTAACAAATTTAAAGCAACTAAGTAGAACATTTTTATCTAAACAACCGCCACAATCTGTAGACTATGTCTAAATCGCAATATTATTATTTATATTTAATAAATGTAAAATAATCATAATTTAGTCATGACTAAGACTTTGATAATATAACTTAATCGTGTATCAGGGTTATTATTCAAAAATATATACTCCATATACGTACCTATGCATATGCAGTGAATAAGATAAACAAATCGCTTCTATCTATTTAGAATTCTATGCATGAAACAGAAAGTTATTTACTTTAAGCGCCTATATCTAGGTAACCAAGTAACCGATGACCTTGACACACTTTAGAGTCGCCTAGAGACCATCACGGCCGATCGGAATGGTCGTAGCCATTTTGTAATATCTACCTTAGCAACCGTCAAATGTTGGCAGGCAAAAACAATTAAAATGCCAATATATTTATCTTTAAATGACGCCGTTGGCAAGGGAAATGTGAGGACAAATGAACGCCAGCTGATGGTTGCTTAGTTACTAGGAACTTATATGCGATATACCGTACCTACATAATTCGAAAAATATATTCTAAAAATTGATCTCTAAAAAACAATATGTATAATGACCTTGAATAAGCAATGCGGGGGTCATTGGGAGTTTTCTGTCAAAAGGGATCGCCGGAATAGTTTGGAGAAAAATCAATACTCCCCACTGCTAAACTGCTGATATACCTACCTAATTTGTTATTAAGAAAAGTAAGACTTATTCTTGTATGTATATGTAATTCGCCATGATCAGTAATAATCGCAATCTCTTTCACGTCAGCTGTGGCGAGTTCATGTGCCTGGCAAGTAGGTTCCATGTTGCATCCAATCCAGAGTTCAGAATATAGGATGATATTAATAGTACAGCCATACAGCTATCCACCGTAATAGCCAAAAAGATAGCTTAGCTTCCGCATACTGGAGTTACTAATCAATACTAAACCAACCTACACAGCCTGTATATATTATAAGTATAAGTAACAAAGATAACACGCATAAAAGTATCTGCCTGTCTTAGTTAAGATGAAATCAAAAAAACACAGTCGAGATTAACTGCGCCACAATCTGTTGTAAGGTAATGGTTTACAACACCCAGTTACGCCGTATTCTACTGTACACAACTTGGTGCAGTAATACTCAAATTGAGTTCATAATTCAAACTCTGTTATTTAATAAAGTATGCTGAGCTCATGTAGAGTAGGTATCAAACCAAGGGCCCGCACGATTACAGTGCCAAAACTATAACCACTTCATCATAAATTAATGTTATTAACAATTCAATGAAACCAATTTCGTTATTTAAAAACGTTTTTTATATTAATAATAATGTTTAATGTAATTTTTACCCACCACGTGTTTAGAAAATATGAAACAAACAATCCCATTTGCGTAACAACAATACTAACGTAGCAGCGTTGCTATGGTCAACAAGAATCGGAAACTCACCCTGACAACGCAAATTGGCGTCGGCTTCCGGTGTCTTCCTCTCCTCGGACGAAGGACTCACAGCAGTGGGACTGGAGTCAGCGAGATGGAAGCGAGCCAGCGGGGGATCTTGGCCATAGAGACCACAGTCTCGAGGGATAACTGAGGAGAGAGGGGGAAACAGAGTTACAAGTAGAATAGGGGCGACAGGAAATATGAGCGCTTTTGACGACATAGACACTAACGGAAGCCTTACATTATAGATTAGAAAGTAGACATTCTATTCTTTGTAACCTAAAATTCACCGACTACGACTCAAGTTCTTTAGCTAGCTCGAGGCAAGTTGTTGTTTTTTAAAGTAACTCAGATGACCTTATTGCGCCGACTTTCGACTCGACCCCGTGGTTTGTTAAGACTAGGCAGGAGACAAGGTTTTGTTTTCCTTTTAAAGCGTTTGTTTTTACTCGAAATACAACATTTAGAAATCGAAATGTGAGTGATATAAACTTTTGTCTAAATGTTTTCCCCAAGGTGTCGATCAGGCCTTTTAATACTACCGACTAATAATTGAGGGCTATAATAAATAAGCTTGTCCGCGCACAGCATGCTATAGAGCACCTGGACAGCTGAACACGCCGCGCCGACGTATGCAAGGGCATCTAAATAACAATATCCAATAAAGAAATACTAAACGAGGAACAATTTTATACAATACAGGTAGGTGTGGCAAAATGTTCCAATTTGATTGGCCTTGCTAATGCATACGTTGACCTAGTTTATGAAATAAACCGCGGGTCGAATGAAAAAACTAGGCTTCGACTCGCTTCGATCGACCGGCTGATAGCGTCAGAATCTACATAAACTGTTTACTATATTATGATCTCGATAATGTTTAAGATACCGCAGATATGCCAGCGCTGCCAGAAAAAATAGTCGCTCAACTGACATCATCTCCGGGACACTTTAGAGTGTAATATAATGTACAAAAACAATATTGTAAATATTAATTTCGCTAGATTAAAAAATCACCAATATTTTCAAGATAATTGTAATAATTTCTAAGTTTTATAAAACTTATTCAGAGTGGCAACGCCGACATTGCCTTGGATCAGATCGGACTTTTGACTTGAAATATCGGTTGATTAAACCCTTCGTCATGACTGAATGTAAGGCTTCTCCAAATTCTACCTTGTCTGTCTAAATATTACCCAGCTGATATTAATTACTTTAAATTTAAATAAATCGATCGTTCATTATAATATGCAGATAATAGCTGTATGTGTTGTGTATAATATTCAGGTATATTTACTGAAGCTTAAAACTTAAGATAGGAACTACTGTACAGTGAAACTATAACCTGACAGCGTGATGTGGCTTGTTTCACTCCACAATCTAATTGACAAAAGTCAAACTGAACTGTAGCAGCGAAGGTTTTGCCTTTGATGCAGATATCGGAGTAATTGTGAAGTAGGTAACCATAGCAATGCTTATGCAAACAATTGAGAGGCTAACTATACTACCGATGTGGGTAAACTGACGTTATCTCCTAAAGCTTAGAATTAGAATCCGTACAAGTGTTCTAAAGGTTAACAGTGTGTCTTTTATTGCACAAGAAACTAACTCAAGAGCAACAGTAGAACGGAATTAATAACTATTACAGGGGAAGTTTCTTTAGATCAATGGTAAAAGATTTCAATTCTAGAAATGCCAGAAAAATGTTGCAGTTTAAGTTTCGGTAAGACAGGTCTGAATATGATAGTCTTTTTTATACTTTGAATATTCTCATTGTATCTTGCCAAATCCAAGTTATGAAGCACTGTTAAGTAGACAATTTTTGTTTAATAATTTCAATCGTTGGGTGTCGCAAATCTGACACTTTCCCTTTCTAGACAACTTATTAGTCGTGAATGAAGGTTCCAAAGTTTGCTATTATAATTAAGAGAACCTCTACTATATAATGTGTACTGTGTTAGCGAGCATAAAGTATTCAATGAATTATCCCGCAACCCAAAGTTTCTTCGGCTATTTATCCCCTTTTAAGAAAAAAAGAAAGAAAAATTACATTGAGAGCGTGAAACGAAGGGAACCTCGTATAGGCTGAAGAGATTGGGCCAACGACTCAAGAGGTTTCACTTCCGCATCATTAAACACAAGACTGATCTTGGCGTCGCCAAAGATTCTTTCAAACTTACTTTTTATAAATAGGTATCCAATATACATAACTTGAGTTATAAAAAGAAAGGTCTACCGAGTTAAGCTTTTGTAGAGTGTAGAGAAAGGTTAACGATATAAATTGTGTTAAATATACAGTAACATTATAGTACAGACAGCACGTTAAAGGCTGTACTCGAGAATTAGGACAGATACCAGCACTGCACTGTACTGTTGGCAGTAATCTGGGTCAGAATAAAACTGAAATCTGAGATTTGTTTAGCCTTCGAAGGTTACACTGAAAACATTGTGGCATGTTAGCGTCACACAGTAAACCGCGGTATACAATTACTGCTGTTTATTTTACACAAGACTTAAAATCGTATACTTGTCTAAAATGGAAAAGTAAAATAGGAAATAAATATTCACAATTATGCAGGATCAAATTAACAAAATAGGCAAAATTCAGAGGTTACAAAATCGTGCACTGGAATACATTCTGTCGTAGTTTAGCGTATGATCTGGCTTGGTGAATTACGTCTATGAGACACAACAAATTATAAATAATAATCTAAGAACATTACTCATTAATGCACACAAGACGCAGAATGTCCCAGAAGAGTTCTGAAGACAAAGATAGAAATTAACCAAAGTTTTACATACATAGAATAGACAGTATAGACTTTAAACGACTGTAGTATCTCGGTAACTAAGCAACCGATGACCTTGAAGCTTTGGAATCACCCGGAGGCCATTACGAACAATTATAGCCGTTTTGTGATATTTCCATTGGCAACGGGGTCATTTAAGGACAAGTATTTATTTAAATACTGCCAATAATTGCCCCTAAATGATCCCGTGGCAAGGGCGATTCTAAATACAGCCACAACTATCGTGACGACCTTCAGGCCATCGTTTCCTTAGCTACCAAGACACAGCCCGCCGCTTGAAGCGCTTACTTCCTATTCCATTGATGTAGAGCCTCATGTTACTATCCAAGTATGTCCTAGGAACGTAGGTGACACGCGGCAATGACAAGTTGGGGTGTTACGTGTAGGTATGTGTAAAGGTATATTATTATTATTATTATTAAATTGGTTAACATAGAACACCGCAGAACAGCCTGTCTATATTAAGAAATAAAATTGATATTAGGTCTCTGCACACGCCAAAAGAAATCCAGTTACCCTTATTCTGAGTTTGATTTCGTCGAGCCCAGAGGTAACGTTGGTAGGGCAGAAGAGGCGTTGCTTTGGAAATGGGGATGCCAACAAAAGACAATGCGATAAAGATTACAAAGCGGTCAAAATGTGTCCGTCGGCCATCTTGCATCAAACCTTCCTCTTCTCATTGCAAATATTTATATACAGAAGGATAAAACGAAGGTGTCGTTAAACAATACTTTGAGTACAACAAAATGCTAAGTATTGCCTTGATATCATTGGCGCATTATCTTAGAGGGGATGGGGGGTGGGGGGCAATATATTTTAAAGCACTCGTTTAATTAAAAGTACATATTTTTTTAAATATCAGTGAAAGTTTCACTTATGATACTAGCTCAAATAGAATTTCAAATTAAACGCTTGACGTCAGATATGGTGTTCAACTTCTACTTTCTCACTTGGAATAATTCGAAGTCGATCACGAAAGTTTCACCAATATTTTTGGTGCTGCTATGGTTGAGAAAGACATATAAACGTTCCTAATTGGATAGACACATCGGCGACAGGGGGCCCATTTAATCATTGACTAAATAATATTCATACCAAAAACAGATAATAATTTGATGGGTCCGAAAAATAATAAAACAAATTTTAAACTGGCTATTAAATGTAGATTATTTTCAATCTTAAGCACTGATTAAAATTAATACAACTCAATCTGAATCAGAAAGAATAACATGTCAATATCTATCCCACGGTATCAAAATTAAACCTACTTCTTGATATTTTACAGTTGAAAGCCTTTTTAATATAGCGCTGTGACCAGCTCAGTTCTCCATGACTACCTAAATGGCAATCAATATTAGGCATGCATTTTCCAAACTATAATTTCTGATATTCATCTTTAATAATCTTCAAACTTAAACCCCCCAACTGGCGTCGAAGGAACAATTTAAGCTAACTAGCCACTTGCAAAAAAGTAAGTCCCAGTGGCCAAAGCTGATGCTCAAATAAATACGAAAAATAGGCGCAAAGCCCCGTAGGGGATGCAATTCGAGTTCCCACATCAATGCCACTGCCAAAAAACGGCTCACTCAACAAACAATCAATACACAAAACATTTTTCTTTTGGCAAGCATGTTAAAACAAAATTAGTCAATTTCCAAAAAGCTCGTATAGTAAAAAAATAAACACGAGCTGTACAATTATACATTAAAACTGGTCAGCTGGTCAACTGCGCGACATCCCCGGCCTATTATCATGAGATTGTTTAAATGAAATGTAAATCAACTTAGCCCAAGAAAACAAGGGAACCAGTCTTCCCCGCAGCTTGCAAAGGACGTTTAAGTAAGAGACTATAACTGTTGTCCCTGTCGACCACGAAACAAGCGACATACACATATATATTAATACATCCCGGCTGTTCTATTGCCCGAGGACACACAGCAAACACAGTCACATACACACACACACACACATACATAAATAGGCGATGTTGCAGGACAAATATGGACGGAATTCACCACCCGGAGGTTTCTAATGTAGCAAGGCAGCGTAGATGCGAAGAGATACAACTTATGTGTCGATCATAATATATTTCCATCGTGCAAATTGGGGCAAGTATAAATAAGCCTAGTAAAAGCCCGCAATTTGTAGCTAAAAATGGAGAAAATCATTTCAGAAAAAATTAGAATTTCAACCCCCCCCCCCTCTCCCCCTAAACCGCGTAAAGATGTAATTATATTTCAGGGCTTATACCATGCATTATAAAGAAGAAGCAATCAAGGTTATTTTTAAATCAGAAAATGCCTGCACTAAACACGAGGAGAGAAATAAATAAATGTATATTATTCGAAAACAATTCAACGGTGTGAAAAAAGTCTAATTTTGATTCTGCGGTAAAGTTTTCCACGTGAGTTATCGATCGACAAAGAGAGAGCAGTCCAGACTCACCTCTGAGATCGGAAATGACCGATACTCTGCCACCTGCCCCGCCATTCTCATCCCCGCCCACGCCGGCTGGATCGCCATTGTAGAATGGACTGTTGCCCTTGCCAGCGCCAGTCAAAGTGTGGAAGTAGATCCGCTCACTGAAGCTCACGCTCTTCTTGGCCCGGAATTCAAGGGCCCCACCCGAGTCGTCATCAGCGACTGTCGTGTCCTCTTGGGAGCTGCTCAGTTCCATGATCGGGGTCACATCACCGCTTTCTGAAAAGTAGGTCAAAAATTAGGTCAATCAAGTGGTGACAACGTCGCTAATTCCTGAAAAGAAAGTCATCGCCATAAATACAAAATGCTCCAATTATGTGGCTTATGAGTATAAATTAATATTGATAAACATCATTTTGGACAAATATAATACACATCTTATTTTAAGTAGAACAGGATAGTCACACAAATGTAAACCTAAATATTGTAAGAATACAACAAGGAATTGTTAAATTTAATTAATAGATTAAAGTTTTGAAAATCAATAATAAGCGAAATTATCAAAAAGAGATAGCTTTTTAATTGTTGAAGTGCATAAATTGAACCAATTAATTAAATTATTGCTAATTAAGTAAATTTTGATAATCGTAGTTGGGGTGAGTGAGCACAATTTAAGTAGGTCAACAGTAAAACTCCCGGTTTTGGAAGTCGTGGACTCACCTGAATTGTGGATTCCAGCGGGATTGTTAACATTGGGCTCGGAGCGTGTCCTATCCAAGCTCGACCGTTTCTGTACAAGACAGGACTTGAGCGGCCTCTCCTCGTGACAAAAGGCTTCAAACCCACCCGACATGAGATCGGGAACACTCGTGTGCTTTGTGAGTGGGCTGCCGGCTACTTCGGAGCTGCCGCCATTGCTCTCCTCTCCCCCTGGCTGGGGGGAATTGAGCGAGGAGCAGCCACAGCGCTTACAGATGGGCACCCAGCGTGGGCGTCGGTTCATGTTGGCGCTGCTATTGGCGCTCGCAAATCCCGAGTCTGTCGCCTTGGCTGCTGCCGCCGCGGTTCCAAGAAGCGAACTAGGCGCCGGTGCCGATGCAAGGAAGGAGAGATCAGGCAGCGTACGACTCAGGAAGGCGGTACCCTCGAGACGACTTGGCTTCGGCACTGAGAGTGTGCCCAAGCCAGGGTAGGCGATACGACGGGCCGAGTTGCTCGCTGAACGGGGCCGTACGGCGCCCGAGTTTCCGTGTGAAAGAGGAGTGGGAGCACTGGGCCGCTGGGCCGAGCGAGACATGCGTTGTGAAGAAGCTTCGGCATTTGTCGAAGAAGAGAAAGAAGAGGGTGGAAATTGGGCTCCAAAGTGGCGCGGATCACCTCGCCCCGAGCCGTTCGCAGTGAGGAACGTTGGCCGCCCATCTGCCGTCTCATCCGATGGGGACAGGCCGAGCAGTTGGCGAGCTGTGGGAGGAAGAGCCGGCTGCTTGTTCTGTCCCAGACTGGCCCACAACTGGTCTGGCTGCTGCTGCTTCGGCTGTTCCTCCCCTCCTTCCTCGAGGCCGCCGCCTCCACGCTGGTACAGCTCGAGAAGCGTTCCCGAGAAGAAGCGCTGCATCTCCTGATGATCACGCGGCTCCGAGTGCGACCTCGTATTCACATCCACCGTTCGAGACTCGCGCATAGAACGTCGACCCCGGTCATGCTGATCCCCAGGGGTTCTACCTCGCGTCTCATCAAGTGGCGGTTTGGCAGCCTCCTTCAATTGGCGCCAAGAGGCCCCCTTCTCCGCGGCCTGCTTCATCTGGCGCCACGTGGTGACCGCGGCAGCTCGACTCCGGCTCGGCAGGAGGGAGTTCGACCTGGAGGTCTTCTTCACCTCGCCCCAAGTCGTGGTGATGACTTTGGGGGGCTGCTGCGAGGGCTGCGGCGACCAACAGGACGACGCGGCCGAGCTGCAGAAGCTCGAGAGGTCCTGTTGCGACTGATAGCGCGCGGTGAGCTTGTGGTTGGCCAGGGCAGCCCAGGTGCTCAGGTTCGACGCCGCCGAAGTCCTGTCTCCCGCCCCACTGCTTGTGGTTATGGAGGCGCAGGTGAGCTCGTCTTGCCGGAAGGAGGACAAGGCCGAGGCGTCCATCATGTAGGCCAGTTTGTAGTCCTTCGAGTGCGTCGTCACTTGCCGTTGAAGGAGATGTCGGAGGAGAGCACTGGAGCTGGACTGTTCAATACTACTTGTGGAGCTCATCTGCATGGATGTTGGTGAGGCTCGACTGCGCTCTTGATTCAACTCGTAGCTACTGCGCGAGTCACCGATGCCACTGTTGAGATCCTCCTCCTCCTCCTCCCGACCACCACCACCATCACCACCTTCCCCCATATCAACATCCACAATGGCGGCTGCGGCAGCGCCGAGCTGATACAAACACGAGTCCGAGCGCGAATGGATCAGACTGTTCGACTGGCTTCCACCACTCCCGCCGCCACCACGCAGGAGACGCGAACTCGTTGTCGAAGAGGTGGTCGTGCAGGTCTCGTTGTTGTTGTTCTCCTCGCGGAGGCACGCGTCAAACTGAACCGAGAAGTCGTCATCGAAGAAGTACTCGCCCTGGTCCACGAGAACGGAGGAGACGATCTGGGGATTATTGGAGGCCGACTGTTGCAGCGCCGCGGCCCCGTAGGCGCTGCTTCTGACGCTACTGCCGCCATTCATCAATACGGCTGTTGCCGACTCGGCCAACTGTGAATGGGTGGGTTGGTGGATTGTCTTCATTAATCAGTCAATCAATCCATAAATAAACAAGCAGATAATCGATAGTTAAAGTAAGTAATGTATGCTTTGTAGATATAGAATATGGAATTCTGAAAATGGTGTATCAATCCTAAAAAGATGAGAATATCAATATAGGCCTTGATTTTAAAATATATTATTCTTACATTTAATAGCTAACTAATATTTATAAGACTAATATTTATACAAATTCATAAAAAAAAATCAACCTATAAAACAGACCAATAAACTTACGTCAATTTTATAAAAAACTATTTTTCAGGCCAACTTTTAGACTGGGAGTTGGCGCGAACGGCGAATTATCTACTTCTATTTCGAATGATCTCTCAGCGCAGGCTTCAAGACTTAATCTCGGAGGAGGAGAGGAATGAATGGAGCGATATGAATGTGATTGATATGTGCATCCAGGCTTATCTAATCCTAATTCAATTACAGATAATTGATGTGTGGAGAGAATTGAATGTGCTGGTTCGCTTTCCCAGTAGACAGAAACTAAGGCATACTTATACGCATTAATATTAATCACGAAACGAAATATTTAGATTTAGAAAAATATTTTCCGTTCTTGCGGACACACATATATATATATATTAATGAGAGCGATTCTACAATACAAATGGGAGGTCTATTTGCTATTTACTCGTACATATATGTAGGTGGGTATACTTATACAGAAATAGAAGTTCATCAACCAAACTGGGGAAATAATTTAATTTGCCTTTTTGCTAAAAGAATTACTTATATACACACAAATACAGCTCTCCTGTACCCACAAGTGTGCATAAAATATGCGCACCACACTTACACTTTAATATTTCCAATTCAATTGAAAGGATCATTCAATACCCAAGGCGCAGCAGGCACAGACTTTTATATATGTATATAGACAGAACAAAATCTAACATCAAATTACTACGGGGGGGGGGGGGGGGCGGGGGGGGGGGGCATGCTTGCGGCAATGAAAAAATACCAATTCACCTAAATATAATTAATGAGTTCTTGAATAATTTGGCTTAAACAGACAAGTAAAACATAACCTTTACAATCGCGTGTTGCGGTTGCCCCTTTTGAGGACGCCACCTAGCGTGACGTTATTGTTAATCCAAGTCAATATCCACTTAATCTGCAGCTCATAAACACATCCGTTAATAATACTTACTTCCGACATATTATGAAGTCTAGTGTTTCATAAGTAGCTAGGCATACCTAAGTTGTTAAATATAATAAAATTACTTGTTATTTCAGAGAATTGCTTGTCCGTTAAGAGCCATGCGCTCTGGTCTTTGAATGCTCATGTCTGGAGCGCATCTACATACATATATATTAATATAGTTCAATTTTACAACTCTCTAAAGAATGGATGTTCACTCACATTTTGAGGCAAAATCAATAAATAATATATCGATAATTAAAGCGACGTCAGTGTAAGGGTAAAACAAATAAGTAAGCTTTCAGTGATTGGGAAGTCGCTTAATAAAGATTAGGTACTAGAGAGAGAGAGAGAGAGAGAGAGAGAGAGCTTGTCCAGGAAGCCTTAACAAAAGTAGGGGGAAGAGCCTCTGCTGTCTTCAATTCATTACAACAGTGGCGGGCCTCAAGAAGAAGTGGGGAACAGTTCAGATTCTCCATCTTGTCGCTAGCACAGTGTCGACACATAAATCTCTTTACGCATGGCCCGTGATTGGTGATGAGCGGGCGGGGGGGGAGGGGTCATAGCGACGAAATAACAGTGCGTGTTCGAGAGAAGACGCTCCGAGACAATAACCATAAAATATGGGTCGACGCTGTATGCTCATAAATAAGACTGGTTCTTGGGAGTGCCGGAGTCTATGTCTGGTCTACATACGAACTACGACTAAGACAAGAGACTTATCTGCCGTCTTATATTATGCTCTTCAATTAGCAACTATTTCATAAAGTATAATTTAACATCGAAGATATATTTTAGCACTATGAAAGTGTTACGACTTGATTTCCCTAAATGGAGTTTAAATAGAAATTTCAAACTTTTGAACGTATAAATGAAGGGTTCAGTTCAAGAATTTCATTTTATTATTTAAAAGAAAATGTGTTAAAGTATACTTTACAACTCCACGATTTCACATATGGCTTTAGTTTTTAATTTAATCCACCGATCAAAAGTTATAGACTATATTTAAGGACTTCAAAAATGCTCGATTTTTCCTATTTTTCAAATGCAATTTTACCGTTGGGCTCTGTGGCTATTTTATAATTATTAAAAAGATAAATAATCTATAATGTTTAAATAAATTTTTAATTTTTTAATCGATTTTAATTATATAAAGTTTAAAAGACACAAAAGAACAATCTCTTTAATAAAAATTTACACTCTAGTTTGTCTTACAAAGAATGTCTTACCTACCAATAGAATGGCACTAAATTAATAAAAAAATATTTTCTTCAAATACTTAAATATCTTGAGAAACAATACAGAGATATATAATGCAAAATTAACAGAGGAATCCAAAAGTGTTACTTAGAAGACTGTATCTTTAATAGTTTTGAAGATAATTCAGTTTTTCATTTATGTATTATAAGATGGTCATGTTATCTTGAAAACCTACACAATTCGATGTATAGAAGACAAAAACAGTGAGTATCCAGATACGAGTAAATATAACTAACAAATGAAGCAGATTTATATTTTCTAAAATTATTGATAGTATACGCACACACAAGGTTGGCATTAGAGAGCTTCCTGTCACACAAAACATACTAACACACCGACCATCAATGGCTTGTGTCAACACAGCATCGAGAATAACTGACAACAACGAAGAAGGAATCCCCTTTCAATAGGACTAGTTAATAAAACCGAACTAATCTCCTAGAATCTATGGGAGTGAGACTGGATGGTTGGTTAGGAAGTGATAGATAGGGATGGATAGTTATAGAAATTGTGGCCGGGTCAGACCATAAAATACCTGCTTGCGCTTGTCACTTAATACGTACTTGAAAGAGGTTTACATGCAGAGATGTTTCCGAAAGATACTTCACACATACAGCTCTCATATTTATGTACTACACACTTCATTGTGAGATCAGGACAGAAAGGTGATGCTTAGGAAAATATGTCATAAATTATTCGTTTTAGCTTTACTTAATGACTACTGTACTACTGGCTATATCAATGAGTAGTATGAATCTATATGTTATTTTGTTATTTCGCTATTTTATAATAAAATATAATATATTAACATGCAAATTGTCCATTTTGAACAAGATCTGAAAGGTACACAGTTTCCAAAAATAATCATTCAAATAGCCATTCAATTCTATGTTTTTTTAATTCATATTTAACTAAAAATAAATCCAAAGATATTTGTTTGAGTGTATATTTAAATGTATTAAATGTATAAACAAGGTAAAACTGGCAAATATACCCTTTCCTATTAATTGAAGATGATAAGAGAAACAGGTATGCGAGCCTAAACCAATATTAGATGATTTCAGCAGAGAAAATTGAGAGTGAAAACCCCAATGTTACCTACACATTAGTACAGGTAGCTATATGATTATGATGAGGACAAATATGACGAGTAAAAAAGGAAGTTTACTTAAATATAATATAACTTCCCGCAGAATGAAAATGAAAATCAATAAAAAGTAAAATATTAAAAAAACAAAATAAACAACTATAGCCAGCACCATGAATGTATACAAGGGAAGTCAAAATGTTTGCAGGAAAGAAAACACAAACATGCATCCAATTATGTTCATCGATTTTGATTTGTTCATGCAGTGCACAAAGGTTGACTAAGGTTTCACAGTCTCATTGCAGTTGGCCAGCTTCAACCACCAATCGAATCAGGCTAGCTCACAAACATTCCTTGGTAGCCACCATGTTATTGTGCTGTTAAGAAGAAACATCGTCCAAACATAATTGGATAAGCATTTCTTGTATTTTTTTCCTGTATATTTTGACCTCCCCTTTGCGTGAAGTATGCATGATTATACATAGTTAGGTAGACAATAAATATATATGTCATAATATATAGTATTAAAGCAACCTGCGAATAAAATTTACCAATGATGTCTTCATAAAACTGTGGCACCCGCAAGTACATTTCTCTTTGCCGCTTTATAAGGGTGTCAAAAAATTACAACATCTTGTCACACATGAAGAATGAGTAGAGTAATATACATGCATATAGTACACTTATATTGTCGAAAAGTATCTAAGTTGCATAATCAATAATAATGATAATTGTTCAACCTATTTGGTCAAGCTAATAGTACTATCAACTGCTAATTGACTAAATTTATAACATTTTGATAGTCTGATTGGAAATACAAATTAATACAGTAGTAAGGTCACATAAATTACTAGTAAGACAGAAATTAACAAAAGCTTTACATAACATAGAAAATATATACATCAAATGATTATACATATATTGGTAACTAAAGAGTTGATACCCTTAAAACTTTGAAATTATCAATTGGTAATCACAAGCAATTGGAATGACTATGGTCAAATCTCCCTTAGCAACTGGGATATATTTAAAATCAAATATTTGCAACTAAAAATGTACCAAGTGTTCTGCTAAATATGTAGTAAACAAATCTCTGACCTTAAATCAATCAGCTGGTAAGAGAGATATGACAAAATGGCCATAACATCACACTAGCCTGGTGATTTCAAGATCATTGGTTGTCATAGTTACCAGGTAATTGAAATATATACATTTTCTATCTATGTAATTTTATAATTAAGCATTCAGTCAAAGTAAATATGTATATATTATTATTTTCTGTATTTATAAAACATAAGAAAATTATAAATTTCATAAAAATGTAACCTTAATATTTTACAACAATGGACCACAATGGATGGGGTTATATTATTCCCACAATTTGAGGTGGCTAACAAGAACAATTTGTGACTCACTCTCTGGCTGGACAGAATTTGGTTTTCGCCGCATACATTCTGGTTGATTTGATTGGCACTTTGGTGTAGCAGGTAAGGTACATGGGCTGTCATAGTGTAGTTTCAAATTCACATCACATCCTTGTTAGGACACTGAAAGTGGGGAATAAACACATTTATAGGACAAACTGTAAAAACATGCTAGAATACAGAAGACATCTGTTTATATCATAAGTGACAGATAAATACTTTATCCAATCGAAGTCAGTAGAGGAAAGTTAGGTTTACTATCACCATTTTATTAAATTTTCCCCAAATCCTTTCCTGTCTTGCAAGGCAATCAATATATAAAAACTAGAGCAAGGTAGGGTAAAAATTTATGAAATGCCAATGACCTACCTTGTTATTGACTTTTCTTAGAATATATGTCTATATAGCTGATTATATTGTTCGATATATATCAATGGATGAAACAATAGGTATGTGTTGTCATAATTTCCAAGGTATGTACATAACTTTCACTAAATATGAACTGTTAGTGTTCTTGTGGTCTTAGAGGAAGCTTGACATACATGTCACATTCTCACTTACTTAGTTATGTTACAAAAAACGGAGGGGGGGGGGGGGTACGTAAAAAAAAATGCTCCTCT
>JAYRBW010035326.1:0-11953 GCA_036023295.1 Invenusta paracnida | reverse complement strand
TATTCTACCTTATGGTATCAATTAGAATTGGTTCGCTTTCCAGCTACCCTCGACCCCCTGGGCTCCCGCACTATTTGCAACGCTCTATGAATACGCTAACAAAATCGTCAAGGTGTGACAGGGCCATAACACAAAGAAAGGATGTGTACAAATTATACGTATAGGAACCAAGAATGAGTGTCTACGTCATCGAAACGTGCATTTAATAGAAAATGATTGTTTCTTGGGAATTTTGAAATTCAAATTATGAATATAAGAACTAACCAATAGCGTATGCGTCAGTATCATGGGAAATTCTTTTACCTTGTTGCCTTTTTATATTTTTCCTTACATATACCTATGCGATTTTGAACTAGATTTTCATTTATTATTCAATAAACGATTTATTTTAGTCGTAGGTACGTATTTTAAGTCAAACTATAACTAGTTAATAAATCAAAATAATGCTGTTAGTTGATTTGATGAAATAATTAATGAAATTAAGAGTAAGTCAGAAAACTATTATCCTTCATAAAAATAAATCTACATGTGAGTTACATAGATAAAATCACTCGAAAAATATTTTTAGAATAACGTTTTCTGGAAAATAAAACTTATTTCTTTACACAATAATAAAACTTGGATTGATAATTCCGATATTACTTTTTAAGTTCAATTGGAATCCCTTGATATATGTAGATCATTCGGACCATTTTTATCGTATATAAGGTACAATTTTTTGGATCATAGCGTAAATTTGGATAATAGCGTAAATATAGCGCCATAATATGAACGATTTCAAACAACTATATATTTATTGATTGAAGCAAAATAAAATGAGCATGTTTAGTCGTTAGTTAATGCAGTTCAGTTTACACTATTATTGAATACAGTATTAAATTCCTGTTTTCATGAGAGGCAGCATATCGATTATCTAGAAAATACAATACTACTTCAATCAATTAGAATATCACATTGAAATGAAAGTACACAAATTCATGCACTTACTAATATCTTCACAAATCCTTCAATATTTATTTACCAACGACAGAATGGACCGACCACAAATCAATTAACTATAAACAATATCCCTGACTAGACATCCACAGGGAACCCTCTATGAAGGGTCTTCTTTGACATAGTTTCCAGCAAGCTACTGTCTCCACAAAATATGTCCCCAAACGTCAAGCTTTCTACAACTTCTCTCTCTCCCTCGCGCCCTCTATCTCCCTCAAATTCGTGGCGTTAACTTCTAGTCCAGGCATTCAGATGCCGTTTCATTTCGCTCCCCAACGACCCGAGGAGTGCGATAACAACTCGTCACCACAGACGACAGTGCTACAATTGGATTGTTGATGACTCATGAAATTATCAAAGTCCCTCGATTTCTGATATATTCTGTCCACACACGTGTCCTCGAACCAGGTCGCGCTGCACTTTGATGAGACGTAGACTGTCTGGGGTGTCATCCTCCTCTGCTCCCCTCCTCCAATATCTACGATGCAAGTTAACTTGCTTGAAGATCAATCTACATAAATCTCTTGCAACTGCATGTATTTATTATTCTATTAAAAAGAGAGGGGGGTTACAATTATGTGCAGAGTTGATATCTCGTATCAGTGTGTGTTGTATGTCTGAAAACAAGAACGTATACATGGAAACAATGATCTCAAATGTTATTCATTATGTATTTCGTAGACGTTACAATCCTTTTATGGAAATTGTACATATTTATTGAAATAATTATACCAACATATTTATCTGAAAACAGTGAGAAAGTTTAAAAAAATTAACATTATATATAAGTGTAACACTTTAATATATTGCCATAGTCAGATTTTTATTGACTTTTCAATATTCATCCCATTTTTTGGATAATTCAAGTAATGTTTACTTCTCTCCCGACTCAATTATTATATTTAGTAAAATGGGAATATTTAAAACATTTATTTATACGAAAAATTAAATTTAATATTAATAGTATGGAAATGGTTAATTTTTCCAGTCAGGAGAGCTTAAACTGGAGCAAAGAAAATTCAAATGGTACATTTTGAATTGTACGATATACAATTAAGGCTATCTAGTTGGCTTTGTTGCTGTATCTTTGTCTATGTAAACATTTTTATATTTTCTAAATAAAGTGAGCAGATGAAAAACTAACTGTTTCTTATAGCAAAGTCAAATATTAAATTCTCCTTATTTTGGGATGATGTCTTTTGAATTTTTAAAGGAATTCACAATTAATATATGACCTAATCTGGAACAATAGGTAAAAGTAAACACATAAAAATGCACGATTAAGAAAAATATATGACTTTTGATCCAAATCACAAGTTTTTCTTCAAATGCTTGGAGAAAGATCTTAAACAGATGGTGTGAAGAAAAACAATAAGAAGAGAGGAGATCTATTCAGACGGAGCAGTATAAGAAGCAAGGATCATCTGGCTGTATTAAAGTGCAATGTTCAAGATTCTACAGGAATAGACGTGAATAATCTAAGACCGGTAGTAATTGTGGAGAGTTCTAGGAATAATATAAGGCTTGTCTAATCTTCATACGATTTCAAGACTGCACTCCTCCAGCTGGCAGTAAATAGGATCACAGAGAGGAGATATGTAAATATATGGTAGGAAATATCTCTTTCAAGCCCAGAAAACAGAATTAGTGACGACTGTGGATCACAGTGGATATTTTGGCGAAAACCGTATCAAGCATACTCATCCAATACAGTTATGCACCACGTAGTTTTATAGTAATATTTTAACTAAATCTAAAATAGACTTTGACGATGTGGATGAAATTGTATGTATATAGCTGAAAGAAATGTTAATAGAGAAATGTAAGTTTTACAGTGTCCAGCGAATAAGGTACTCCTTAAATCCTACATTTATAGTGGCCATGGTGTAGTGGTTAGAGCGGTGGACTATCGACACGTAGGTCGTGGGTTCGAATCCTGTTCTGGTCACAATAAATATCATGGCGAAGTGGGCGTACTTCACAATTGCTTGTTCCCTGGGATCTGGGCCACTTGGTCCGACTTTGATTGCATTATATGCAGATATTACCGTTAATTTTAATATCATTGATATAACATTGGTCTAACCAATAAATGACAGATCAGGACAAGTTGATCAATGGGCATGTGTTCCAATACAATCTACTTTTTTACAGAACTACTGAATGGTCATCTCTTATTCTTCCACTTGAAACAACATGCCCAAATTCATTATCGAGCAACAGCACTTACCTTTGTAACAAAATTACCTACGTGCTAATATTGATGATGCCCCACACACACATTCAAGTCGACTCGTAAAGCCTAAATTATCTATCCACACGATCAAGTCAGCGTCAATGCCACCTTGGCGAGCCTCTTGATTGACTTGGTGGCTTGGCTTGATACAAATAAAACTTGTAATATTTTCCGAGCCAACATTTTATTAGTTTAAAAATGCATCGCATGATCAATTTGCTAACGCATATCTGAAGTATCTATTATTGTTATTTTATTGTTTATGTGAAGCATGGTATTTTATCAAACCAACTTGTCAAGCTAGCTTTACCGGTGGACACAAAATTTGATTTGTTGAGCCGGCTTGTCAAGCATCTCTGCTACTGCCTAACGTCATTTTTAAACCTGACATTTACCGGACCAGCTGATGTCAATCAACGTGGATGGTTTCGATTGGATGGGAACAAACATCGAAACTAACTGACTGATTAACTGTTAGTTAGTAATTGTTGTAGTGGAAAAAATTGTATGCCTACAACAACACAGGAGAGAAGAAGTTCCCTGATACACTAAAAAAATCATCTCCAAACAGTGCCAATTCATTGGCAAAAGACATCCTGGAGGATATTTAGAACTCTTTTGAGATAATATACTTGAAGGTATTCGGCATTGATGTGCGATTAAAGTCTTAAAACCGACTCTCATTTACGCAGTGAAAAATTATTATATGAATATACACTCGAATTAATCTCCACAATGACACTGGTACACTTGCAACGCCACATCGAAGTGGAATCTCAAGGACTCCACGGGCGTGCCAGACTTCCCAACAAGAAAGATGAAATTGCCTAGCCCACAACTCATACTGTGATGAATACGGTCTACACCGCCACGGGTCAGACACTCGGTTGGAATGGAAACCTCACGAAGCAAACCCTAGTAAACGCAATACTCCTCGTCAATCAAAGATGGACCTGGGACCACACTGTTGGAGACCGTCATCCGAGAGAAACGAAGAGAACAGTCGCAACCAATCCACACCCGGAGAAAAAGCTTGAAGCGGAGATGGATCAGGGACCACCTCGTTGGAAACCACCATCCCCACCAAGAGACCACAAAGATGCTGCCGGACAAGTCAACACCCAGAAACCTTCGTTTTATCGACCGAAGGCGATAACCCAGCGATCGACCTTCGGTAACGGTTAATCAACGCTGTAGACATAGGAAAAAACCAGGCCCCAAATGTAACACGTACAATGTCACCATTCGCACAATGGTTTTCCACCTCACCTGCAACTGTGGTAAGATCTGCCGCTTACAATAAAAATGCAGCAAAATCAAAGCAGCAACTTCAACTAATGTCATCTGAGAGCTTGTGCAGCTTCCAATAATGTACCAGAACGAGTCAATAGGCACCTAGTATGAAAACAATAAACATAACTCACATCCCGGCTGTACCATCCCAGCCAATACTATCGAAACACAAAAAAACCGCATCCACTTCGGCAAGGAAGAGTGTATGTATCTAGGCATGAAGATGATCAGGAAGAATGACAAATTTTAGATGTCCCCGGAGCTACAAGTTGCCATAAAACGTAGAAACGTATTAAGAAACGAAATCCAACAGAGCAGGCAAGAATGGATTGATCAATGCATCCTGGTAAGAGAGTTAACGAAAAAAGTTAAAGAAGAGAAATGGAAAGAATTTTCAGCCGACTCCAAAAACACCAAAGCTGGCAGCAATGTCTGGAACACTATCAAGAAGCTAAATTGCACCCTAGCAACCAATGCAAGAAACGATATGCTCATTCACAATGGGAAACAATTCTTCTCCAGCAAGAAAAAGGCCGACATATTTGCGCAACACTATGCTGAAGTCAGCAGATTCACCTTTACAAAAGAAGAAAGGGACCTCAACAGAGAAGTAAAGAAAGGACTGTCAAGAAACGTAGATGAGAGAGGTGAAACCTTCCCCTTCACAAGAGCTGAACTAGACGAAGCCATCCAACAAATGAAATCGAAAGGGGCTGAAGGCGAAGAAAAAATTGCTTCCGCTTCGTACAAGTTCTGGGGAATTAAGGTGAGAGAATTCATACTAGACTGCTTCAACGACTCCTGAGAAAGCGGATCCTGCCCCAAACGTAGCGCACAACAACAATTGTCCCACTTCTCAAAGGCAACAAACCAGCGAGCAGACTATACTCTTTTAAGTCCGTTAGCTTCACGTTATGTATCGCAAAAACGCTAAAAGAATAATTGTCTCCAGACTGGTATACATATTGGATCAAAATAATTTTCTATCTTGTGATCAAGCAGGTTTCCACAAAGGACTGTCCACTGAAGACCAAGTCACAAGAATCTCTCAATCAATCAGCGACGGATTTAAGAAAAAAATCCAACGGAGAAAAGCATCCTAGCACTAGTTGACTACAGAAAAGCCTTTGACACAGTATGGAGATACAAGCTACTCAACACCATGATGAACAATAACATACCAATTAAATTTGTGAGATGGATAGCCGGTTTTCTCAGGAACAGAAAAGCTAAAATCCAAATCGACAATGGCACCGGAAAGTCAGTCACCATGCAGCAAGGAGTACTTCAAGTACTCATCCCACCAGGGATTGTAGTAAGTATGTACGTGGATGACATATCACTACTTTCCACGGGCAAGGACAAACAGAGAGCGATCAGAGACATCGAAGAGTCACTAGAAGTCGTGCCAAACTGCAGCAACAAATCGAAACTATCACTGAACTCTGAGAAATTGACAAATTCGAAGTTTCTTTCTTTTCCACCGATATGTACGAAGCAGATTGGACCCCAGTAGTAAATATCGGAACAAATGTCATCAAATTTAACCCAAACCCCGTATATTTGGGTATCACCAACGGGGATCTCTCTCCTTCAACAGACAGCCCAACAAAGTATCTAAAAAGTCAACAAAGCCAACAGAGTTCTGACTCTCTGCGCTAATAAAGAATGGGGTGGAAAATAGCAACCCTACGAAAGGCTTACCTAGCTTACTCCAGAAGTCATCTTGACTACTGTGGCCCTTCCTGGCAACCATGGCTTTCCCCTCAAACAAGGATAAACTTGAACGACTCCAAAACTTGGTGCTACGCATCATCACTGGTCAACTAAGAACCACTCCGACAGATGCGCTGCGTCTCGAGAAAAACATACCTTCCTACAAGACTGTAATAAAGTGAAGCACAGGCTTAAGACAAGAGATAGTGGGTGGAATTCATCACAAGAGCTCCTTAGAGAGTTCCAGTGCAACACCTCAACGCCCCAAGAAATCACTATATTCTCCATACTTCCCTAAAAATGTAAGAATAAAAAGAACATAGCCATATTCACTGCAATCATGCAAGGATCAAACAAAGAGACAGACCAAGCAAAACTGGTAAAAGATGCGAAGGAGTTCATCAAACGTCACAATAGTCAGTTGACCATTTAAACAGATGGTTCTGCATCAGCTGGCACTATAAAGAGGGGAAGTGCCGCATTCGTAACTACTGGCCCACCAGAGCAGCCCACGGTCATCCATCATCCACAATATGCACAAAAACGGCCGCCTTCACACTTCTTCATTCGAGACCGAATGTACCGCTGTAGAGATGGCTGTTGAATGGGTGAACAATCAGACCCAATGGCAAAAGGTCACCATTTTCTTGATAGCCAATCCGTTTTGATTAATCCCAATTACAACTGATCGAAGCACTGCACAAATGTCGCACATCTAAGGCAGTTCCTGCAGGATACAAACATCTCTTTTACCCTCAAGTGGGTACCCAGACACCGGGGCCTCAAAGATAATGAGATAGTGGACCACGCAGAGGCGTTTATCAACATCACCCAAAAGCAGGCAGGAACTGGCAGGTACTGCTAGCCCAACTGCGATCCGGTCACTATCAAGGCATTGATCAGAGGTGACCCGACCTGCCCGAGGTGTGGAGGTAGACTTGTGGAGGGCAATCCAGCTTTTTCTTCCTCCAATTTTCGTTTTCTGATTTTTTGGTTAAGGTTGTAGGCATATAGTTTATGGGCTACATCTGGCGCTTATTCCACTTCACTTGTAGATTTCTCGCATTGATTCATTATTCTTTTTTTTGTTTTTCATATTCATCTTCACTAAGTGCAACCATTTATCGGACAGAGTGGGTTCTTCAAAATAACCAAGTACCTGCCTTGAACATATTTTGTGACATCTTTATTGTAAAGCAAGGTAGGTGATGCACCATTCTTGTAAATAGAGAAGTTATAACTGTCGATAATTTTATTTTTTCAACAAGTCATCAATGACGACTATATCAAACGGCTTGATAAGAGGTAGTGTTTCGCCTATAGGAACACCATCATATATGGTAATCTGTCTTTCCAAGTCAACTAGCGGCTTGTATTGTGAACCATTGAAACAGTGAATGCGTTGGAGTTGTTTATTAAAAAGTATATCACGATTCCGAAGTAAATTCTCAACAAATGAGGTTTTCCCAACATAGTTGACCCTACTACCATCATACTAGCATTATTCCGTAGGCAAATATCCATCTCTCTTTAGTTATATACCGGTAAGTAAGCATTCCATATTTATAGAAATTAAGACATGCCTATAAACATGAAGACGCATCTATACAAATTTATACATAATCTTAACCATATTCAATACCGACACTATGTGGGAGCAAGAGCCTGAACAAGAAAACACAGATGTGGAGGAAGATGATGATGTTGAGTCACAAGTTGAAAATATTTACGGATGATATAAAAATTACGACTCTATAATGATGTAGCAAAGCTGGATATCAAACATTTATATTTAATTAAATATATTTTCCAGAACAGGACAAAAGATGAGATAAACAAGGCTTCTATCTGATATTGAAAAATGTGTAAAGCGTAGGATGTTGGAGACTATTATGTTTATAGATAAATGCAACAGAGACGATGCCTTGCAGCTTCTTTATACCCGCTTTAATGAATTGAAGAAAACAAGCAGTAACCGCGCTATTATGAGCTCTACTTTGGAGGAGCCAATCAAAGGAATTTGGTGGATCTGGAAAAACCAAGTGCATGAAACTGTCGGCAAAATAACTAGAATAGAGTTGGACGTCGATGAAGAGAACACAGAGGAAGAGGAGAACTATACATCTGACGAGGAGAATTAATGGAATACTTACAATCTATTATGGCTATGTCTTAACATTGATGATGCCTGATTATCCGAAGATACATTTACTGATGCTTCTACTGTTATGTAAACGTTAACTGTTGTAGTGAGATATCCTACTTGTTATAACAGCATAATATATGTTTCTATGGTTAAACTTGTTATTTTATTTATGTTTAGGAGTTTGGGGAATTTTAGCATAATGTTAGGAAATTCTTAGCATACTTTTAGGGAATCCTTTTTTAGTTCGGAGAATTTTTAGCATACTGGTATGGAACTCTTAACATACTTTTAGGGAAGCTCAACCGGAAGCAATTTTCAGAAACAGCGAACTATTTTTATTTTGATAGGAAATGGAGCATTAGTATGTAAATAAACGCCCATAAGGAATACTATGATTGAATAGAAAAGGCCAAAATCGAAATCTACACCAATTAATTATATAGGAATTGCTACCTTAACTTGTTTAAATCGGTGTATGTATGCTTACAATAGCCATATAATTTTCCAGCCAAACGGATTTGAATGACGCGCGAATGTGTTTTGTTTTAATAATCAATCTTCAAAATGCCCACGCATTTTCAAACAAATTTTCACAACAATTATCATCTATATAATCTGTATAATTCTAAGTCTTATTATTGATAGCTACATGTAATACACAAGTTTATTGCGCTCATTATTACATTAAGCACTATTCTAACACTATTACTGTTTATATATTCGATACTTATTACTATGCCTAAGATGTTTAACAACAATTCTACATTAAGACCTCAAGTATCCGAAACGTTCGTGAAAAGACATTTTATATGCTCCGCTGCTTAGTGTAAACATTCACAACTGTAGTAGTACGATGTATTTCTTGTACTTGTTAAAACTGAAATATACTTAGTTCTATGGATAAACTGATCATTAAGGTACCTCTAATAAATTTGTAAGTGGGAAAATCGTACTCAGCGACCTTGAATTAATCGGAAACGACGCGATGTCATTCGGGCGAGAGCAGAAATAGAATGACTATAACAGACGCGCACGTTTTGCTTCTCATTCTCCGTGCCCTATCATTGGTTTAAGCCTTACTTGATTTTGATTGGCCAGAAGGGGGAGAAGGGCTCCCCTTCCAGCGGGGAGGGGGTGATCTGGATAGACACTCCATACTACTGACTTATATAAATTAAAGTTTATTGGTAACTAAATTTAGAGATAATCATATGATGATGATAAAATTTAAGTCCATGACTCATTCTCACGCGATTATTATACATAATTGGCATATGGACTACTCTTAAATTTCCGTAGTATATAAATATATATATTCAATGATACAAATTTATTGATCATTTTAGAGAATTCTTATGGAGTTTAAGAAAACGTTTATATGAGTTAATGGATATAATAACGAACTTTGTAGGTCTTTATATTTCACCTGTTCATCTACATGTTGAAATTACTTTTCTTAAATGTCGACCCTTAGCTTCCAAATGTCAGTAAAGTCTATTACCACGAACTAAGTTAAAAACAGAATTTTGACACCTGTGAATTGAAAGCAGTTCAGGAAGAACTCCGATTAACACTCAAACGAAATCCACTGTCTTAACAGGAGTACATATTGTGGCTTCAAAGTCATCAATAACTCTGCTATAAAGCTAAAGACCCAGTATACAATCTTATGAAACCAGAAGACCTTTAATTTCAGATAATATCCAAATTTCAATTTTTCTCCATAATTGATATTTAGATGGCATTGTACAAGTTTTTTTGGATCAATGATTGAAATAACATACTATTATCAATACAAATATTTGTATACCATTATCATCCAGGCTTCAGACCAAGTGAGTTATGAAAAGATCCTATACTGGCTTCGTTAAAAGGATGAATTCACTGGATCATTCACTGTCTGCATAAATGATAAAAGATACTCTTCCGTTCACGGTGTTACAAAGGTGGCAAATCTTTCAATTTATTAGTAATGTAGTAAATTTGTATTTAAGTTGTACTCATTGAAACCTTAATAATTTATTAATAATTATTATCTTTCCTGACGATGTTAATTAAGACGAAATTAGCGGAAATATATTTTATTTCTGAAAAAAAATTTTTTTACCTTTATTTGGTAAATAAAGACTAGGAAAATAGGAGTATACAGCAGATAGGACTAGACAGAAAATGAATATATATATAGGGATAACTTTACATAAATCAAATTCGAAATCAATTTTTGATGAGCAGAAAATGTAATAAATAAGGTGATCAATTTCACATGCATTACTTGCATATGACGCGTGTTGTTGTACCTATCTTTACATGTTCAATGTTTGTAGTTCTATATTTCCATTAATAAAAACTCTTTAACAAGGTTAGAAACTACGTCTAATTGCTTTGTCGACGAATTCATAATGCAATGTTGAAATGCATATAATAATAATATACTCAAGCATTGAGACAAACTATATCTTATTGATAATACTCAAGACCAATGAAAATGTATCTAGTTATTTTCTATTGCCTAACTAACTTTGTCTTTTGTAATTTTAAACTATTCAAAATATTTCCTTGTTAACATTATTTGCTTTAAAAGTATTAATAAATTAATAAAATTACACATAATTCTATTATAATATTTTATATGCAATATATACAATAAAATATCCATATTATTATAAATTTAATAATATTTTTAAATATTACATATTATACATATTATTATTACGTTTAAAATGTGTAGGTATATGCCTACAGTTCATGATGTTCTTAGAAAACATTTCCCTCAATACATTTGTAATTAAAAATATTTAGTTTATTGAGTTTAAATATTAGACTAATACTATGACAATATAAAAAATGTTCTTCAGCCAATATCAGTCATTTCAATTATCACAATATCGATATGGAAAAATAATAGCAATAATTACATAGCCTATGTAATCATTGCTATTCGGTAACCAAAATTTATATTATATTGCACAATTATTGTCATAAAGCTTTGTAATTGACAAGTACCTACCTAGACAACTTAAAAAAATTTAAAAATGGTACATTTCAAATTAAAAGTCGTACAATTTGAGTAACTATTTTAATTTAGGTATATTCAGTATAAAAGGAGAGATTAATATCTCAGATGACTTTTAAATAATGTGTAACTTTATAATGTCCCAAGATTTTTAAAGTAGGTACCTAATACAAGGGGCAGGGTGGGCTTTTATGGCGGACCAAAGGGTTCAGTCACGTATATCTCACTTAAGTGATAAATAACTCACTTATTTATAAAATAACTCACTTATTTAAACAATAACTCGCTTATTTAATAAATAATTGAGTTATTTATTAAATAAGTGAGTTATTTATTATAAATAAGAGAGTTAATTATTAAATAAGTGAGTTATTTATCACATAAGTGAGTTATTTTTCAAATAAGTGAGTTATTTATTAAATAAGTGAGTTATTTTTTAATTAAGTGAGTTATTTATCACAAGTGAGTTATTTTTCAAATAAGTGAGTTATTTATTAAATAAGTGAGTTATTTATTAAATAAGTGAGCTATTTATTAAATAAGTGAGTTATTT
>JAYRBW010035315.1:0-11953 GCA_036023295.1 Invenusta paracnida | reverse complement strand
AATTGGTTGTTAAACTGCATTCGTGGGTGTTAGCTGACCGAACATTCTCTTGATATTGTGAAATGGTGGGGGGGGGGGGTAGATATCCATGGAAACGGGACTGTAAAAGCTTCAACAGAAAAAATGACGGCTAAAATACGATTCTTTACGTTTGAGAATTACGCCAGATTTGAAGTTATACAAACATATTTATCTACCATCATTCTAAATTAATCTTTAAAATGTGGTGTCAGTCTTAAATCGAAATGACGGCATCTCATAAGAATGACGCCACATTTGGTAAATTTGCCGTGAGATTATTTAGATTAAGAATGTCTTCAATATTTATTGTCTCATAGTTGAGACAAAGCAAGTACAGTAGTTAGTAATTTTTAATAGTTGACAGCAAATATATCTATTGCTGCTTTTAGAAAATCTACCAGACAATTTACGTCCATATATGACTTTTTTGAAACACTTAAATAGTACTTCAGATAGGTGAAAGTATTGTAAGTTTATTAAAACAATTATGGAATTTTTCCACAGGTAGACTAGTGTCTCAGAAGTGATTTTTAGAAATAGGCCTATCTCAGATTCGACTTGTGACAAAATGGCGGCCATTTTTAAGATGGCCGTCATCGTTTACTTGAAATTCTTTAATAATATAGGTTATATCAATTCTAAGGGGTGGAAATATTATTTCTTTGTATTATAAATCATACATCAGTAATTTTACTGTATACATATTAACAGGTGAAATAAAAATAATTATCAGTTTCAACTAAAAAAGACTTGAAGATTTTTTATAATTTTACGTCATATACAAACAATTATAAATATAAGTAGCTTATTATTATAGTCTAAAGGCAAGTCAATAGGGTGGAAATTGTGTCCAAACAGCAATGAACTGTTCTCTGTGAGCCACGCCACTCAGTGCACTGTCCACTGCATTCGCAAAGATATGTATACTGAAGAGCCGCTTTCTGACATTTGCAGCATCCTTTGCAGCTGTTCTTGCAGCCAAATCGCAAGATTTCCCTGCAAGCTTATGATGTTTCTGGTAGGGTCGTACAAGTTATACTCCATTCATCACCAAGCTTTTTGTTCGAGTCCCATTCACTTGGAGACAGACGGAAGCTCTGGAGCAGGAGTTTTCATTTGGGTCCAGCAGTGACCAGCCTGGTAGACAGTTCTCTTGGTGTGGTGTATGAGTGCAGCCTGTGTAGGAAGCAGATCATCAATAGCTCTGCCTTTCTTACTAAACAGCTGTTTCCTTGCCTAGTTTACATCCTCCTCTGTGCTGGTGTGATCGTACAGCAGGACCACAAATCACTCCAGTGGTTACATCCATTCGTCAATGGCACGTGGGTCTGGCATTGCACCCAAGGCGCCGAAGGCTGGTGTGGCGTCTTTATCGGTGGTCCAGGGGTCCCATGCAGTATTCTTGCCCCTGCCACTAAACAGTCACATCCAGTGAATGCGTGGAACATTGGCAAGGCCATACATTGGTCAGGACCAAGAGCTTTGGCGATCTCATGAGTAGCAATTAACTTGAAGCTATTCTCAGCTCCAAAGACAAACCACAGTTCAGAGATATTGAGGCAATTGGTTGATTCTATGGCTAGGACTACCCCGTATGTATCAACTGTACGTATTGACACTTTGCTGTACTCTGTTGTACGGCATCCTGTATATGCCCTGTAGATGCAGGAGGATACGAGTGTCAGCCTCCTCATGCGTGCATGGCGCTAAAGCTGACACGTCCTGGCGATTGGAGCAAAGAACGCCGGTGCCTTGTGTAGTGATGAGATATTTGTTGGGGTCAATGTCTGCTACATTAGAAGCCAGGAAGCAGAACAGTTCCGTGTTTTTGTTGTCGATGCGGAGAAACTCTTGCCAGTTTCCAGGAACTGCATTTGATGGCTCAACTCGTCTCCTAACTTCTTTCCTCTCTTACTGCGTGTGTCCGTCTTCATACTGTCTGCTATGTACAAATCCCAGACTATGTCTAGTCTGTCTACATTCTAAAGCTGGGATGCGACATACGGCTCGAAGATATCAGTGGTGTAACCTTGGAATATCTTTGCAGTCCCTGGACGCAGCATGTTGATGTTGGCAGCACCATTCAGGATATTGACCTGTACTCTGGGGGTGGAGAGATCCATTTTCACTGGAATAAGGTTTTGAAGGTAGGACATCATTTCAGACTTGGTTCCATTTCTCAGACCACCTATCTGACACAAAGACGGTGAACAGGCTTGGTTTTTGTGCTGAAAGAACTCATGTAAATCACCATGACGTATCTGGGAGACAATATACAGCCTGGAGAAGAGCGAACAGTCGTTCTTCAGAGATGAAATCTGTAGCTGTTTCTTTGACTTCTCTCTGACGGTGGGCGGCTAAAAAGATGGAGGTTGGAGATCTGTGAGGCTTGATGGGATCTGTGATAGGCACTGTTTGGTTCACAAGCCACTCTTCAACATACGTCTCATACTGCTTGAGTCCAAGTTTCTCCATCTGCCACACTGTGTCTGTCACTGCTGTGTCCAAAACGTCTCTGCTGTTCAGGACAAGGAGATCACTTCTGTATTCAGCAAATGGGCTCTCCATTTCTTCCATGGCTCTGCTCAGTGATCGCACATCTTGTGCAAATGCCATCTGTGCATATCTCTTCTGTTCATGGTGACGTCCATCTGTATCCTGCCTTTTCTCAGTTGATCCGTTGAATTCATCAATTAAATGAGCCATCTCGGGACCAGATACCATCCAGCACAAAGATTCTTTTCAGATTTTTAGTGAATTCCGTAGTTGGGACTATCTTGGTGAGACGTATCAATTTGATTGTATGTATTTCATAGAAGTTTATTGTAATATTATATATTTAGATCAGATGGTAGGCCAGAGAGTTTTTAGATTACTTGTACCTATGAGTTTAAAGAGGGGCAGATTTTTCTAGTAGTTGGTTAGCTATAGTGTAATGTTATTGTTAACATAATGAGGCTACAAGGGCTAAAAGTATGTGTTTATATTATTATTACAAATAGGTCCACAGCATTTTCATAGTTTGGTAGTAAAGACAATTGGTTTGAGGCTTAAAAGAAAGTTAATGAACAGTTAAAAAAAGCAATACATGTTAAAAAGTATACATCGTATTTAGAATACTGTTTGCACAGCTGCAAGTCAGGGAGAAACTATTTTTGAATTCACTCATGATACGCAAGGTGGTAATAAATGCGTAATTAACATGTATTTGATTATATATAATGATGAAATGCGGGGCCACATAGCATATAGCTAATCTGTAAAAAGGGCAAAGCATACTGCCATTTGAGAAATATTACTAAGCGAATGTAGTGAGAGTTTTGATGAGGTAGTAACAATGGCTGAAAGGCTATATTATCCTGAATGGGCGACAAATGCTTTATTGACGTCTACTCAAAACTTTTTGTAGGGAATAAAGGGATAAGGAGATCAATGATATGGAAAATCTTCAAAATATGATTAAAAAATTGCTAAATTATGAACGAAAGCAACGAGGGGTTCTCACTCTAGGGCGGAGTAATTATACATGGTCTCGGGGAAATTTCCAGAAAAAAGAGTTATAGTCCAATACGGCAATTAAAATTTTGTGATTGTAGACGTTTTTAGGATCGGCTGAGATGGAATATCTTCCTTTATGAAAAAGGTTAATTTTGAAGATGGTAGGAGATTTGCAAATTTTAGGCAGTTTTTAGTGGTGGAAAAAGGGGAATATAATCATAAATTGTCGAGTGCAAAGTAAAAATGGGGTGTCAAAATAGCAACTGGTGCTATCATTGGTCTGATTGATATTAGTGTAAAATGAATGACAAAGGCTGTAAGATAGCAAATATTCCTAGTTCTAATATAGAATCGGTAATGGGGGTGACTAATAAAGACCATAGGTTGATTAGTGGTAAAATAGAGAATGTAGTCTTGTAAGTATTAGTTGATAATGGTTTTTTGTGAGGTTAACTTAATTAGTAGTGGAATAAACAACTTCGAGAAAAGAGTTTTAAAGGAGAGTAATGTAAATCTATAATGCGATATTAAGAAATATTTAGTTTATTGGTTCATGGTAAAGTTGATAGTTAATCATAATCAGTTAACTGTACTACTGAAAAAAAGTGTAGCACCGATATCGCATGTGGTGGTAGTTGATATTAATTATTTTAAAGATAAAGCAGTATTTGGTTTTGGGAATAATGAATTCGTATGTCTCTCTTCAGTTGAATCTGTAAGTCAAACTTCAGAAAAATGTTGAATTTTATTAGGTTCATAAAGGCAATCAGGAAAGTTAGGATGTTGGTAATTTTCTTGGGATATTGGGGAGATGGATACGTTATAGAAAAATAAAAATACGTTGGTAACATTATTAAAGGATTAGTATGCTCCTTAGGACATGTCTTTAAGGAGCATGCTGATAGACAAATGAATTAGATATTCAAGGGAAAATAAAGAAAATGATTGATAACATGATGGGTCAGGGGTAATAGAAACATCGATTTTTTTGGGGACTTTAATGTGGTGCGTTCTGTCAAATTTTGAAAATATACAGTTCTATAATCATATACTTAGTAACATAGCTCAATTTTCCATTTAGCGAAAAGGTATTAAATGCTACTATTTTTTAGTGAACATTATTTATGAACAATGGTTTTCGACAAATATTAATTATAAACTTAGCAAGAAATATACATATATATATCTATATAGGTATAAGAAATATACATATGAACATAATGTATATATGTACGTATATATGTATACATACTCGTAACATTGTCGATACCTTTAAAAAATGCATTTTTTATTATTGCAACTTCTTATCATAACTCCTTAAACCTCAATTTACATTACAATTATAATACGTTACTTAACTATGTAAATCATTACATAATATAGAAACTGCATTAATTAGCAATTAAATTCGGCATGAAACAAATATTTTATGAGTACTATCAGTTTACTTCAAATAATATAATAATAATAATAAACATGAAAGTATTTTCTTATGAGTTACCTTTTTCACTATCGATGCATTGGAACCAAGCACTCCACTCACCAGAATGAATCATGCTATTATTTCCAACACCAGTTCGTATTTTCATTCTTTTTGCCTCCCATGATGCGAATCTAAAAATTGCCGCTACAAAAAAACAAAAGAAAGACGACATTATTATTGTTTATGGTGCATTAAAACTAATGCTCGATTATAGTTATTATTATATTTATTTTTAGTGCTAATACAACAAATGGAACTGAAATGGGATATTAACATGCATAACCTCAAATAATATAAACAGGTATGCATAGCACAGTTACCATGACTGGAAAAGTGTGAACGTAGGTATAATAGCGGAGAAATAAACTTAAGAATTCAATTTTGTAACCTCAGTCGAGTTTTGCCTTAACTCAAAATCAGCATTCATTATTTTTATATTGGAAAATAACTTTTACCATTTACTTTGCTGTTACTATTTTATAAAGCCTATCAGTAACTACTTGATATATAGAATTGTTATGAAGAATAATAAGGCTAAAACTCCCGGTTTCAACTCACTAGACATACCATATAGTCCAGTGCTTACAAAAATGTAATATATATGTTATGTATAACATTTCTTCGTTAATCAATCTTTTAATAACTTTGATTATATACACGAATTCAAATACATATAGGTTTTTACATATTTACATAATATACAGATACATAAATATCGTTTCACAAATATAATGCAGGGTATAATATGTACATTGATGATCACAATGACAAATATAGTTGTCTTAAGTTCCCGTACAATATTGTGTACATTAAACGTCAGTTTTTATATTTCTTTTTAATCAGTAAAGATTAAAATTATTAGTCACATACAATTAATATATAGCTATACACACAACATTAATAGTAAAAGTAAAATATTTATTTTAACTTCTTTCCTTTACAAACTATTGTGAAGATTCTACATATCTTTTAAATATTATATTTCAATATATTAAATGTATTACACTCAATTTTTTGTAGACATATTCTGGGTTAGGTTTGTGGTAAACCATTATTTCATAATTAAAATAATAAAAACTTATAATGTATTATAAAAATATATTAGACAATTGACCTCTGGATAACCCAACTGAAAGGTCAATACTTCATTGTTTTGCACAGAGCCAATAAGCAATATTTTTTAAACATACTTGGCTGAGTAACAAAAATGTTGTTTTCCATGGACTCATCTGATATTAAAATTTGCATTAGAAATTCGCAGCGTTCTAGGATACCATATTTTAACGACCAGGTAACCTTGAGAACATCTTTAATCAAAAATTCCATTTTTATATCCGTCGGAGCTATAATAAACAGTTAGATACATATGCATATCGACAGCACAATAGGTACATTTCTGTGCAAATACCTTTTGAACAAATACCTTTCAGAAAACCATTATATATATATTGTAGGCTTAATACAAAAATTATATAATATAAACACGTTAAATGTGATAAGGCTAATTGCGCCTGATGTATATCTAAATGCTAACATTGGCTAGTGGAATATAGTGATCTCCAAAATACAATTAATACACTTAACCTCTCCCATGGCAACTTTTAAATATTAATTTGAAATCATTGGACAATCATCAACTGATTAGAATACCACAAAATCATTAGAAATATTTAATAGGACATACATTTCTATATATAGATTGGACGACATAATTTGCTCATTTGCGGATTTTTGTATTGTTGTCTTTTCTCTCTCTATCACTTTGAAACATATGTTAGTTCATTCAAACGTACGCACACCTAAGACAGTGTTTCAACTTCGCACATCGTCTGTTCATAATTCCTATTGAAAGTCGTTCGGACATTCTCATCCAATGATGATGCAGCTATAAGTCCTATGTCAATCTTATAGAAAAGTAATATTAAGTAGGTACCATGTGCATATTCTCAATAGAATTCAAATTATAGATAAACAAAATTTTGTTTAAATTTTTTTCACACTAAGTTTTTTTCACACTACAATCATCACTTTGAATTACTGTCAGTTATTCTTGATTGGAACATCTCAACACTCCTATTGATTTTCTTTCAAATATAGTCTACCATATTTAGAGTAGCTTGACTTTTTATGATCAGTGGATACTAAATGTGCACACGAAGTCGTGGGACTACTTTTTATATGCCTTCCTTTTATCAATTAGGAGCAGTCATCAATAATTACAATTTTAAGACAGTTTAATTGTATCTTATCTAAATGCATTTCATTGCTCATTTGATACGTGAAATAAATAAATTTGCATACAATATATTAGCAAACAGTTGATTGAAATACAAGCTTTTTTATTTACGAATTGACCACTTTAACTATTTATTGAAGAGAATTATTCATGATTATCTTGATTTTTCAAATAGACAATAGAGGAAAAATTCAGCAAATTAATTTGTTGATCTTTCCATAAAGGGCAATCAAATATTTGTTTAATAGATTTAGAAGTTTAAATTCATGAACTCTTAAATGCATGCGACACCCTTTCTTTGCTGGAGAGTGACACTCAATTTTTCTGTCTTACAGTTATTTATATAAATGTCGAGTTGCAGAAGGATAATAATAATTACTCTATATGATAGTGTAGCAAAGCTCTCAATATTCTTAAAATAAAATGCAAAAATTGTTTCTCAAGTAATAATTATTTCACTTCTGAAAGGTAAGTATACAATCCTTAATCTTAAAAAGATCAATTTAATTATTTGTACAACAGGTAAAGTGGAAATATAACTCAATCTTAATACGGATTGAACACTATGAACACTATAGAACTATTTAACCTTTTATACAGATTTACTATATCATATGGTGTGGAGACAGTGTTTCTCAGTAGACAAATAATTACATTAATTTTAAGTAGCAAACAGCCAAGAATATCTACAATGCATTATACATATTTTTATACTGAATTTTTTTAACAATTAGGGTATTGAAAATGTCGGTATTAAAGAAGCAGAATGGATGGAGAGATATTGCAAACCTTCTAATTTTCATATTATATGAATAAATTAAAGCAACACCACATTACAATGAGTATTGCTTCTTTGAAAAGAGAACATTGTATCATGGATATTAGGAAATATCTTTTGCGAAAATGCTATTTTGCGACGCCCACATCCATTGCATCCAATGAACTGAGAAGTACTTTCAATTTCATCACTATTGTATTTATCGGAGAGTATCTGATTTCTTCAATAATAGCAAAAAATGATGCGTGTTAAGCAATATGAATATTGGATTTTTTAAATTAACTTTTTTATACTTTAAAATTTATATAAACCAATGCAATTTTCATAACATAACTTAGTCCAATCTACACTATTTTAATAATTCTTTATATAATATATTCCATAAATACACATAGTTTTATGGGACATGTCACTTTCGAATAGGTGATAAGCTAGACCTTGTTATAAATGCTAGTCCTATAACAGTTGCATTTGGTCTGGTCTATCGTAGGACTATGCAAGTATATGTAAAACATCTGAAATTATAAGAAACTGTTTTAAATTGTGTAGTCTATTTTAGCATCTCTCTTTCAATCTCTTTTATATTTGTTTCTGTCATTTAAGTTTCCATTAAAAACGAAACTAAATAACATATATCGTTTTTGTAAGGTATGGAATAAAAGAAAGTGTGACATTTGCTAACAATCTAGACAGTATTGCCCTCGACAAAAAATTGCTTTTAGTTAATTTAGTTAATTTTAGTTGGCTTGTTTGAAATTGATATCAAACGTATATATTGTCAGTTTAATTAACACGGAAACATTTAGATATCAGTGACGGAAAACAGTATAGTCCTATTGACAAAGTGTACAGGTTCTTTTGGATATCTTTAAAGCATTTGATAATATCTTGCGTTTTATGATTCCGTAGGATCACGGAATCATTGTTTCTATGAGACATACTAAATGGATGAATTGTCTGCTCAGATAGAGACAGGCATGTGCAAATTTCAATCCAAAAGTACCTGTGTCAAACTTCGCCAAGGAGGCTGTGGTATCACCACATCTTTTCTCACTGAATTTAACTCAGTATAATAAGTCGACTCACTGTATAATATCTATTGTACAAGTATTATAGATTACTGAGGACCAGCCTAGCGATAATTCTTTCAGTATTCTATAATTCATGTAGAATAGGTCAACTTATAAGCTCTCAAACTTAAATTAGACACAATTTCTTGACTCAACAGAATGATTTCAACACGATGTAGAAGATCTTTACGTCACGACAACTCAATTCCTCAAAGTGAAGTGCTGCATTGTATCAAAGAAATTAAAATTGTCTAGGATAGAAGGAAATAGAAATTCTGCTGTACAGGTCTCATCATTACGTTGGAACCAAATTCTTGGTTTTTGCTCATGTTCGACAATGTTTTTTTTAATTATCAGACTAAAATAACGTGACGATATAAAATGTGGAAATTGTACATGTGAGGCAATTGAGTAGGTATATGGTAAAATGCAAACATTCTTGTGAATGAACTATATAGTTAACTATATTTACTGTCAGTAAATGATTATTATTGTCAATATGAGTGGATTAAGCAGCTTAACAATAAGAAGACAATTAGGACTTGTTTTAATTTTTAATTTTATATTTTCTTGAAATTTAAAAAGATTCTATCCTATAAATTGAAGTTAAGCTGAGATTCTATATGTAATGCTGCGTTACACAACCATTACCTATATATATACTGCACTTTCTATCTGGAATTATTATAGTAGAGGTAATAGAAGAGTGCATATAAGCTGCTATACTTTTCTATAACTGACACTGTTATTTCAACACGTTCTTATAGCGTATATGCATATAATAAGGCCTTGCACAATATGTAATAGACGATACAAAAGAACCGATTTAAATATTGCACTCATATTATTCGTGTCTCATGTTAACCAATCAGTGTTTCTATATTTTACTTAAAGTACTATGGATAATAAACTGCACACTGGAAACACGCCATTGCACCATGTATAATGTATCTGGCTAATAATATTAATCTTACATATTCTATGAGATCAATATGTGTTAGTTATTTAGAGTGAAAACAAATTAGAGACAAAAAAAATCTTTTGCAGTCAGTTTCGTAGAAATATATGCAAAATAGCAATATATCCTTATCGTAAAATCAAATTAAAAAGTCGAATGTAAATAGTTGAGATATACTCAATAGTCTATACATTGTAGCAATAATATTTTATCGAATTTTTATGTTCTCTTCAAATTTTTATTTCATATTTAGGTCTTTCTTTTTGACAAATATTGATAATTGTTTGACATATTGAGTCAGTTTCCAGAACTCATCACGTTTAAAAAGTATACAAATGTATAATATATTTATATAGTACATAATCATTGAAAACGACTTACAATTGCGGTAGTAATTACATTGTTGATGCAGACTCCATGGAGTCCACTTTTGTTTTTTAGTGATACTTGCTGAATTTTTCGTCAAACCGCGCACTCTGCATTGAATGACAGATGCGTGCCCTGTTTGTTTAAGTTTATAAACTGAAAATAGGGTAAATAATGTTATTTAATGTTAATGTTAATTATATTTTAATGAAACAATTAATACATAGTAAGAACAATATGAATCATATAAATTACATTTTTTGAATGAATATAAAGCATACTTAATTCTCTGTCCGTAACATGCATAGATTCCTTGGATCCAAAAATTTCTATTTCCACCTGGTAATTGGTAATATTGACTTTCGTCGGCTCCTCCCAGCTTACTTTCACTTCATTATTTGAATACCAAGAAAAACGTGGTTTTGGTAATCCTAAAATACACGAAATAATATTCGAATTAATATATGTACTCATATTAAATGTAAATATATATATTGACTTGTTTTTCGAAGTTAATTTAGAAGTTTATGGAATCATTAACAAAAGCTTAGTGTTAAGGTTTATTAAACATATACATAAACCTGTGAGTTCAGGGAGCTTTATATATACCAAATTTTCTGACTAATTTTAGAGGAAGATTTATAGATATCTTTAAGTTTGTAGTATTTAAAAACACGCTTAAAAAATACGTAGAGGAGATAAAGCACTTCTAGGTTGTTTTTGGGGGTCTGGGCGAAAGTAATGAAAGCTGACGAAAGAAATGACCCTGAACGTCGTCTACGGTATCCCATGTGGGAGTTGCAGCTCACAGGAGAAACCAATTCTCCAAAAATAATAATCACAGAATTGAAGAAATATTTTTGGATTTTTTGGAAAATTCCAAAGTTGTTCAGCACAGTTTGGATAGAGGTCATATACCTACATTTAAGAAAATAATAATACTGGCCCATATGAGAGGAATAGGAAAAAAAGTCTTTGGAGTCTCAACTTTCGTATAAAAGGAAGAGCTGTACTCTACGAGTGACTACAAAATTTGAAAACTGGGCAGTTACTATGATACCTCTATACTATTGAGTACTTAATTGTTAGAAATCGATTTTGAATATGTCTTTCTTACAAGACTGCTTTATCAACTATTGTGTACTTTTTATCAATATAACATTCCCTTTGGCCTTATCGGTTTACCTTCTACTTATTACCATAGGAAATATGCTATTATCTTGCTAAACTGTTTTTTATTGGTCAAAGTTGATTGCCTTTTTATTAATTTAGTGTTTGTTGTAGATTAATTCAGTTAAAAACTGAAATATTACCACTCCTACCATATGTACCTATATATCCTCACATTATTATATAATTAAACATATATAATCACATTATTAACACTCCTACTAAATTGACATGGTTCTGCGCATAGAGTAATACATAGAGTATTGACTCTTATTGATTTCATATGCATTGCGTTATAAATCTTCGTCATTATAAAATCGTTTTATTTTAATGAATTTTATGTAAAAGGGTAGACTAGAAGTAGTGTTAAATA